>JAJONR010000761.1:0-124256 GCA_029582245.1 Solanum etuberosum
AAAATTTCAGATTTTGCTATTTCCAATTTAGTTCTTTTTGGAACTCAAGGTGCTACATCTAGTGACCTTAACACTTAAGAAATTTTAAATTCCTCGGTAAAATCCTACTCACAATGAAAGATGGTTCGAGTCTTAGTTCAAAAAATTTCTGGGGTGTTACAGAATATCAAAACATGAATTCTTGGAACTGAGTACAATAATTATTTTCTGCACAATGAATATACCTACTATATGTGTATATGTTCAATATAACTAGAGACAATAACTTTACAGAAACATGAACAATAGAGTTTAAAACATTTACTCAAAAATAACAATTAATATCATAAGCATAAATTAATGACTGTAAAAAAAAATCAGGATATGTAAAAATAGAATGAAATAGAAAGGAAAAAATCGAGTCCACTGAATGCACAATGTCCCCTTAAGAAAATTATTCCCCTCTAATACCTGAGGTTTAAAGAATTAGATCCTCTCAGGATGGAACGATTTTATTCAGCAACGTATTGATACAAAAACAATGGTGTCAGTAAGCCACTCAACAGGAGCAAAGTACACGAATATTTAATTGTGCAGAAGAAGAAGAAGAAGTGCAGAATTTTCGTTGTGTTAAAATGAGAGGAAATCCCTCTATTTATAGACAAAAAAGGGTAGTGTGAACAAATGCTTATTGTATCTTATCGGATATGTCACAACTCTTTCGAAAAGTCACAACTCTACGGAAAGGTCACAACCTTTCATAAACGTCATAACCTTTCATAAAAGTCGCAACTCTTCGTAAAAGTCACAACTTTTTTTAAAAGTCACAACTTTTCATAAAAGTCACAACTTTTCATAAAAGTCATAACTTTTCATAAAAGGGGAAAGCTAGTTTTGGAAATAAATAAATTAAAAGGGAATCCTGGTTTGTGGTGGCGTCACGTAGGCGGGCCTAGGGTTCTCTTTTATATATATATATATGATATATGATTGATATTTTATTAATTATTAATTAGTTGGTTTGTGGCATTTTAATTAAGAGTAGAGGTAAAATGGTAATCCATATAGGCATGTAGGATGCCACATAGGACATAAACTTGCCATGTAGAGTGCAATATAGGACGAATGTATTATGCCTATAATAATTTATGTATTATGCCTATAATAATATATGATATGATGATAAGATACAATATTATTATGTTGTATATAAGCCATTTTTATTGATTTTTTTTTGTCACCTGTACAATCATATCATATATATATATATATAAAGCTGAAACATAAAACAGCTGATGTGGCGCTCTCTAAGACCTCAAATCCTATTTATCTTTTTTTATAGTTTTTTGATGATATTTCCTCATTTTAAAATACATAAAATATTAAGGCCTTATATTTAATTATTTCCTCATTAATGAGAATACATAAAAGCTTCAGTTGAAAAAAATAATAACTCATCATTAACTTTTTAAATATGAATTAATGTTGCCTAGGTATTAATGTTGTATTAGTATGCCTTAGTGTTGCACGGTTTCTTTTGCCCAGATATTTTATTTCAATCCTCTTCTTCTTTCCACTAATTTAATATTTATTAATAGGTATTAAATGTTGCACCTCTTCAAATTCTGAGCACTTAATAAAATGATAGTATAAATTTAGGAACAAAGCTCCAACAACACCTTAAAACCTCATGATTCTATATTTCATCAGGTAATTCTAATTATTATTTTTATTAGATAATTGTATTAGCAAATCCTCTTAGATGAAGTCAAAGTAATGTGATTTACTTATTAGTGGTTATACGTGGTTTTAGGTGATACTATGATATGTTCTTAAAATTTTCTTATGCATGGATGTTATGATTTCTAAGCAATATATCTTTTCTTTCATTGTTAAGTATAATTTTTGCTGAATTTGTTCCATTATTTGCAAAAAGTGAAAAGAAAAATGTATCAACAGGCTACAATAGTTATTCAAATGGATTGCTTATCAAACTACTTATTATAAGTATCTCAAATATATCTTTTTTGATTATGCTTGTAGATATTACTATTTAAATATTTATAAGATTCAATTTTACTTAATACAGATCGTATATGTGTTTTGTTTCTTTTAATTTGTTGGTTTAATTTTCTTTTTTGTTCATTATTTTATGTAAGATTTTTTTTTGTGTGTGTATTTTCGTAGGTGGTTATGAAAATATTAAATTGTTCATGAATAAGAACATTAACAAATCAAAAAAACTTGAATTGAATTAGCACCACAATTTTTTAATTTATCCAAATATATGGTAACTTGAAATTTAAAAACAATATCTATGTATATTTATATATAATTGGGCATAGACAAAGTGATATTACAACTCTATAACCAATAACCACATTTTTCTTTTTTCTCAATTTTTTACCATTTTCCTATTTTTAAAATCTATTTTTATTATTAAAACAAAAAAAAAATCAAAAAAATGAAAAGTCACTGCTTCAAATATTTCTCATGAATACATGTTACTCATTTTTTCCAATTACTCACTATTAACTACCACTTATTGTATTCGAGTCTCTTTAATGTGTTAGTACCTATTATTTTAATTTTAAAATCTAAATTTGATTAAATAATTACTCAATTAATTAGGGCAAGATAATTACTATAAAAGATGAAGAAAGATGAAAAACGTTAGATTTCTCATTGGTGATGAGAATATTAAAGTAGAAAAAAAGTATTTAAAAAATTGATTATTCCAAAATAAAGCGCCATTTTTGACGTACAATAAGAATAAGGGAAAAAAGAAAATATTGAAATTAAATAAATAAAAGAATATGTAAAGGATCAAAGGAAGTAACAATCCAGAAAAATAAAAAGAGGAAGTAGGATAAGAGAGGGTAAGAAAGCGGAGATAATCAAGAAGAAAATAATGAAAAATCAAGAAAAAGTAACCTATTTTCTAAACTAGACCTTATTATTTAGGGTATGAACAAATGACGGGGAGATTAGATACGGGAATAGAAAAAAAAATATTTTGAAAATAATAATAATTAAGAAATGATATTAAAATACAATTAATTTCTACTTATATTTACCTATACTTTTCATTTCATGTTTTACTTTATTTTATTAGAAGAAATTTTTTAATGTATATTATTGATTTTGTAAGGATATATACGAAGTTCATTTCTAAATTTATAAATAGTTTTTATGACCGCGCGAAACGCGGAAATGTTCACTAGTATATATATAAAGGAGAATGTTAGACATGCTGATGTGACATGCTTCTAAGGGCTAGAATTTTTTTTTTTTTTGTGGTGTTTTTTGGCTATTTTTTAAATACAAAAAATTCACCTAAATATTAAAGATGTCACACATTTAATTCTTTCTCTATCAATAGTCATATTTAATTTATTTTATCATTAATGCTATTATTTTTTTCCCTTAATATTTCTCATTTTCTTCTTTTAATATTTTAATTTCTTTCCTAATGATATTTATATCATTTCTTTAAATTACTTTTTCCCCCTTTTTAGTTCCGCTTTTTACTTCTTTTTTTAATTTATTCAATTCAAGAAATTTATATTTCTATATAATATAAAGTTTTTTTTTTAAAAATAAATTACGATTTTGTTACCCAAATATCATCATTTATGACATATATAACATTTCCTTAAGTCACTTCTCTTCCTTTCTTTATTCTTTTTTATTTTTTTAAATTTATTCAATTCAAGAAATTTATATCTCTATTTAGTGTAAAGGTCTTTCTTTTATCTTTTTTATTTATGTTTTTCCTTTTTTATTTGCTTTTAAAGTTTCACCTTCATAACTTATATCTATTAAACTTCTATTCTTAATAATATAATTAATTTCATGACTTTTAAGTTTTCATATTCATAACCCCCAACAATTAAATTATAAAATTTAAGATACTTTATGATATTTATGATATTTCTCCATTTTTGTCAATATAAATTCACAAGTTTTTTGTTTCATGAAATTTCAACTCAAGATTATTTTTTATATTTTATTGTTGTTTGTAGTATTATTCTATTATCAAATCCATGTGTTAACTTGACACGATGAAGAAGACTCTTGAATGTTGGTTAATTTGAAAAAAAAAGTGTCGGCCAAGAGCTCAAAAAAGTGGGCACTTATTTTGTATTCGTATTTTTATCTATTTTCTTATGATAAGATTCTAAGGAAGATGTGTGTGTGTGTTTGTGTTTTCTCCATGTAACTTCTTTAGTTTGAATTTGTATATTTTTTCATTATTGCAAGTTTGTATTTTTGTTTAGATGCAAATTAGTTATTGTAACTTTGTGTGTAATAATACTAACTACTAACCAATGTTCAACAATATTATAGTACAAAAAAATATTTATATTTTTTTAAAGATTCCTCTGTTTTGTCCATATAAAATCATAATTTTTTATTTCATGAAACTCCTACTCAAGATTATCCTTTTTATTTCATATTTGAAGCCGTATTTTTCATGGTTTGATATTGTAATAAAGATAGACTCAATAAAGAGTACTCTTAGATGTTGATTAGTTAGTCAGAGAGAGTGTTGACAAGAGCTCAAATATTGTGCATTGATTCATTAATATTTAAAAATAATAATCTATTTTCTTATGATTAAGGTCCTAATGAAGGTATGTGCATTGTGTTCTTTCTATGTAATTTCCTAAGTTTTGAAGGTAAGAGCATTTTGTTTGTACATTCGTTAGGCGGAAATTGATTATTGTAACTTTGTCTTATGCTAATTACTATCAAGGTTCAAACATTATTGTTGGTAGATTAGAAAATTTAAATATATATCAAATGTTGAAATACGATCTTTTTTATTATATTTTTTTTACAGTACAAAAACCATTTATGTTTCTTATGATTAACATCCTAAGAAAGATGTGTTTTTGTTACTATAAAAAATTACTATTAACCATTTATGTTTCTTATGATTAACATCCTAAGAAAGATGTGTTTTTGTTACTATAAAAAATTACTATTAAGTAGGATAGAGGAAGGAAAAGAGAAAAAAAAGAAAAAAATTAATAAAATATAAAACAAATACTACAATAAAGGATAGAGGCAAAATTAAAAATATGAATATTTATTTAGATAAGTAATGATGAAAAATAAGAGGAAAAATAACAAAAATGAGTTGAATAAAATCGACACCTCTCTTTGGCCAAGAATCCTATTTGTTTTATTTATTTATTTTCACTATAATTCTATTTATTATTATTGTTGTTGTTATTATTATTATTATAATAATAAAAAGAATTGTATTGCTGACTATTTCTGCATTCATTTTTTTTCTTTATTGTAAAAATCTAAATGTCTATCAATTAAGACATTGTAAGAATTTTTAGAAATGATCACATTAGAGTTTGAAAAATTGTGCATTAATTTCATATTTTTTTCTTCTTTTTCTTAATAATTAAGATTATAAGAATGATATTGCATTATTTATTTATATTCTTTCCACAATTTTCTTTGTTTTATGTTTTACACGATTTTTTTTTTATATTGTAAGTTTACAATTTTTTTTGGTCGAAAATAACAACTTATGATTTTGTTGGAAGTCATATAACTACTGACCAAACATTTCTCTTTGTGAAATCACTTATACATCGGGATATATATAATATAGATGCACATATTATGAATATTTCTTCTGTCTATATCATATTTTAATAAAATTATTGACATCATATCATTTTTTTAACCGCGCGAAGCGCGGCTAAGTTCTCTAGTGATAATATATACATAAATAAAATATTAAGAAAGCATATCCAAATACATAAAAATAAAAGAGACTTGAGAATGAAATATTTCTTAACTTCCATGTGCTTCTTTTTCGTTACATGTTAGTTAATTCACAAACTAATATGATGAAGAAGAGAAAATATATTCCTGAATGTGAATTTTCATGAAATTAAATATGAATTTATATAGGTAAAATATAGAAAATGAAAAGAAAGACTTGAGAATGAAATATTTCTCACCTTCATGTACTTCTTTTTTGTTACATGTTAGTTAATTCACAAACCAATATGATGAAGGAAAATGATAATCTTGAATGTGAATCTCCATGAATCTAAATATGAATTTATATAGGCAAAATATAGGAATACCATAAGACATCATAAACTTACAAATTAATGTTTAAAGGTTATGGACATGAAAATTATGAGATTCTTAAATATTATTAAAAATAAAAATTAAAGAGGTGTACGTCATGGGTAATTACTCCTTATAAATAAATTAAATAATAAAGAAAAAACACTTAAAATATTAAAATATATCATCATTTTATGATTAAAAGTGAAGCTAACAAAGAAAAAAAAGAATGTGAAGAGTCTTTGTTATAAATGTTACTCCATTAATAAAATATTTGTTTGTAATAAATTAAGTAATTTGATTTTATAATACAATAACTAATTTAAATAAGAAAAAAATGTCAAAAAATGGAGAAAAAAAGATAAATGCAAATAGAGACCATAGAGAGGTGCCACATCACCTTGTCTATGTTTCTCATTTACTATATATATAGGTATAGATTTGGAGAGAGAGAGAAAAAGGAAAAATAGATAATTGATAAATACAATACCTAGAATTAAGCCTAGAAATACACTAATTGAAAGATACACTTTTAAATTGAAAAATAACTATTAAATAATATTATAGCCGTTGAATATAATTTTATTAAACTATAGTTATATATAACAAATTCATAGCATATATTGCTTTACTATGTAGTTTTTCTAAATATCATCTCATATAACTAAATAAGAATACATATTTAAATATATGTATATTTTTAAATTATCGAATAAGAAGAAAAGAAAATCCAATATGGTAACTGATTTGGTTGAGATATTGAAAATCATGTTGTTTTTACTTATTGTTCTGCTCAGATTACTACAACTATTTTCATTCTCCTCGTAAATAGGAGCATGCATCCTTATTTTGCTTGAGTGCAACCACCATCGTCAGTTATCGAGGGAGCTCGAAGCTTAAGTATTAAAAATTGATTTGTTGCAAATGAACTTTATTTGAGTGAGCGATATCTCAAAAAGAAATACTGTAAAGTTAAGAAAAGTTTGAAAATAAAATTTGTAAGAAACTGCCCACTAATGGACACAGTGACAATACAAATGCTGCATTGCATTTTATTAATATTAAAATGCTAAATAACTAACAATCTCCACTCATTTTAATATTAACTAAGAGAGTTTTTTTTTCTTTTTTGTTTCGCATTTCTCATCAAAGGAGCTGGTTCTTATTGAGCGTAGCAAAATCAAAGGGAGCTGCTGACTTAAGGTATCCCTTGATCCGAGGGTGAGCTACGAGTAGGTGATTTTGGATTAGCTCCTGGGATTTTGGGTTGTTTTACTCTATTTCAAACAGTAGAGTCGATGTCGGTCGATGGTGTGAAAACACTTCCGGATCCTTTTTTCTCATTTTGTTTGAAGCGGGCCAAATAGAGAATGAAATGCATAAAAAAAAGAGTCTATCAGCTGAAGGAAGACTACTATGCATAATGAAGGTGTGCTCTGCATTGAACCTCCACTCAGTATAACAGTAACTTTTACTCCATAGTCGTAGTGGTGGCATACTTGAACTATGACTGCTTAAGGGAAATAAAATATAACTGCCTACACATAATAATCAAGGTGTTGACATGAGATTTAAAAGCCAGCATGTTACGGTCTTGTGTTATCCCGATTTCATGAGTGCTTTTGAGAATAAGCCAAATTCTCATAGGAAACGACCTACTTCCACACTCACATAGGTGAAATCTTTCGAGAGTGTTCTTGTAAGTTTAACACTCCACCCATACGGGCCACAAATTTTCATTTAGAGTTTTGTAAACTCAACCTTCACAAATCACTACAGGAAACAATGCACTCACATCACAGGAAGGGAATAAAAATAATGCATTTTTCACAAAAAGTCATCATATGATTAGTTTATCCCTTTGAACCTGGTTATAGGATTTCTAGTCTCAGGTTGGGTTTCCTCATATATGACTCAATGATTTATAGGCTTCAATCTCATCCCTCTCGATGTGCTCTAGACCTTTTCTCTCGTTAAGGCCTTAGTAAGAGAATCTGCAAGATTATCACAAGATTTGACATAATCAACATTAATGGTACCAATTTTTGAATACGATCTTACATTACTTTGTTTCCTCCTTATATAGGTCTGAATTTACCGTTGTAATAACGGTTTTGATCTCTACCAATTGCAGCAGTGCTATCACAATGAATTAAAGTAGGAGGAATTGATTTTTCAAAATAAAGTATTTGAAATAATAAATCTCTCAACCAATTCGCTCCCTCACTAGTTGAAGCTAAAGAAATTAGTTCAGCCTCCATGGTAAAGTTAGCAATTATAGTTTGCTTTTTTGATCTCCAACAAATAGAACCACCACCAAAGTAAAAATGTAACCAGTGGTAGAACATGAATCACCTGATAAGGTGTTCCAATCTGCGTCAGAATTTTTTTCAAGTACAACACAATATTTTTTATAGAACAAACCACAATATTTTGTTCCAATTAAATATATCATCACTCTTGTTATAGCATGTCAATGTTCATTACATGGCTTGCTTGTAAACCTTCTAAGTACTTTAACGACATATGCAATATCAGGCCTAGTGCAATCAGTCACATATCTCAAACTTTCAATTAAGCTAGCATATTCCTTTTGATTTACTACATCATTTTCACTTTGAATAAGAAATAAGTGAACACTTTAATTAAAAGGAGTTACTATATCCTTGCAGTCAAGAAAGTTATATTTTTTCAAAATTTTCTCAACATAATATGACTGGTCAAGGAAAATCCATCACATGTTCTTGTTATTTTTATTTCAAGAATAAATTTTACCTCACCAAGATCTTTCATATCAAAATGTCTTCTAAGAATATTTTTAGCTTCATCAATAACATTCATGTTAGAGTCAAAGATCAATAAATCATCAACATATAGGTAAATAATCACATGTGAATTATTCCAAAACTTATGATATATGCACTTATCACACTCATTTGTTTTAAAACCATTTTCAATCATGCATGAATCAATTTTTTCATGTCATTGCTTAGGTGTCTGTTTCAAGCCATACATAAATTTAGTAAATTTACACACTTTGCTTTCTTGGCCTACTTCAACAAAGTACTCAGGTTGATCCATATAAATTTCCTCATTTAGGTCTCCATTTTAAAAAAAATAGTTTTTACATCCATTTGATGAATTTGCAAATAAAAAATTGCAGCCATAGCAATTAAAAGTCTTATGGATGTAACTTTTGTTACCGTAGAAAAAGTATCAAAAAATTCTAGGCCTTCTAGTTGTTTAAAATCTTTTTCAACTAGTCTAGCCTTGTATTTATTAATTGATCCATCAGGTTTCAACTTTTTTCATAAGACCCATTTGCAACCAATTATTTTACATCCCGGTGGTAAATCAACTAACTTCAAAGTTTTATTAGAAATTAGTGATTCCATTTCATCATTTACACTCTCTTTCCAAAAAATAGAATCATTTGAAGATAAAGTTTCTTTCAAAGTGAGAGGGTCATCTCCAACATTAATCACACAAAAATCAAGACCAAAATCTTTTTCTACTCTAGCTCTTTTTCTTCTTCTTAACTCAAAACCATCAATTTCTTTATTTTTCAAAGTAGAAGTAGAAGAACTAGGTTGTGACAAAATGATTTGTTCAATCCTTTGACCCCCACTATCTTTAGAATTAAAAGGAAATTTATTTCATGAAAAATAGCATCACCATATTCTATTATAATATTATCTTCAAGATTAAAGAATCTATAGGATGTACTATTTGAAGCATAACCAAGAAAAACACAAGTAGTAACTTTCTTACCCAACTTTGTAATCTTGGGATCCATTAGCCTCACAAAGGCTAGACAACCCCGCACTCTTAGATATTCCAAACTTGACTTGTGACCTTTCCACAATTCAAAAGGTGTTAATTTAGACTTTTTATGAGGCACACGATTCAACACATAACAAACAATCAATATAGCTTCACCCCATAAATTTAAAGGTGCATGTGACTCAATAAGCATGACATTAGTCAATTCAACCAAAAAAATATTTTTCCTTTCCGCTACACCATTAGATGAAGGAGAATAAAGAGGAGTAGTTTCATGAAGTATTCTCAATGATCTAACAAAACTATTATACTCATTTGACTCATATTCACGGCCTCTATCACTTCTAATTCTTTTTATTTTTCTACCAAACTGATTTTCAACCTCAGATAAATTTTAAAATTTTCAAAAGCATCACTTTTGTTTTTCATCAAGTAAACATATGTAAACTTAGAAAAATCATCAATGAAAGTGATAAAATATCTATTACC
Source organism: Solanum etuberosum (assembly GCA_029582245.1). Classification (NCBI taxonomy): domain Eukaryota; kingdom Viridiplantae; phylum Streptophyta; class Magnoliopsida; order Solanales; family Solanaceae; genus Solanum; species Solanum etuberosum. The sequence continues at coordinate 10,360 of JAJONR010000761.1, forward strand.
TTCACGAGTTAAAATTCCTCCAAGTTCACAAATATCAGTATGAACTAATTCTAACAAAAACAGTTTTTCTTTCAACTTGAAAGTTAGGCCTTTTAGTGATTTTAGCTTTACTACAAGCCTCACACTTTTTAAAATTATTTTTAATCATTGAGATTAATCCTAAACTACTCATGATTCCAACATAACGATCATTAATATGACACAAACAAGCATGCCAAAAATTGATACAAAAAAGCATATAAACAGAAGTAGAAACTTTATTCATTTCAACATTCAGTTTAAATATCCCATCACAAGCATACCGCTTTCCCACAAAAGTACCTTTTTCACAATTACATATTGATCAGATTCAATAATCTGTTTAAAGCCTGCTTTATTAAGAAGAAAACCAATTTTTTTCTCATGGAAGGAGTATAAAGTACATCTTTTAAAGTTAACACCCTTCCCGTGGTAAAACACAATTCAACATCTCCCGTTCCAAGCACTTGAGTAGTGTGTGAATCACCAAGCATGATGGTTTTGGGCTACTCAAAATGAGTATATTTTTTAAACCAATTTTTGTCATAACAGACATGGTGATTTACACCAGAATCAGCCCATCATCCATCAATACTCTCAACCATGTTTATGTCTGTAATAACCACCACAATAGGTTGTTCGGTAACGTTTGCCTAAGGTGTAGGACCACATTTCTGAAATATGCAAAATCAAGCAATATGCCCACTCTTGCCACAAACAAAACACGACCCCTTATCTTGAACTTGTTGATTTTGTGCTTGGTTATTTTCACCATTTTTTTGGGAGATCTACCATTAGTTTTCTTGAATTTTTTATTCTTAGGCTTCATAGAAGTATTTTTGTGAGATTCAGGAAAAGCATTATTTGAAGTAATTAAATTACCTTCAATGTGATGTTGCTCTCTTCTGATTGTAAAAGTGTATCTTGGCCTCTTGCCTCTTCTTCCATATGGATTTTCATTATCAACGTTTCAAGAGAGGTTTCCTTTTGTTTGTGGCACATAGTTTTTTGAAATTCCTTCCAAGAAGGTGGAAGTTTATCTACTATGCCACAAACAATAAGATTATCTCTAATTTTGACCTCCTCGGACCTGAGCTCTCCAACAATCATTGTAATGTCTTGAGGTTGGTCTACCACTGATTTGTTGTCCATCATTTGGAAACGAAAAAATCTACTAGCCGCATATTTTTCGCTCCAGCCTCTTCGGTATCATACTTACTCTGTAATGCTTTCCAAATTTTCTTTGCACTAGAGTAGGTTCTATCATAATAATCATAAAAATTATCAGATAGACAATTAAGAATATAGTACCGACACTTATAGGAATCACCATCGTACTTTTCCACTTTCTCTTGATGAGAGATAGTTTCATCATCATTCATAGAGGTGATGTCAACTTTATTAGAATTCTTCTCAGTTAACAAATAAGAAACATTGAGAAGACTTAAGCAGAAAAGTTATTAACTCTTCCATCTTTTGAAATGGTTACCATTGAACTAAAATGACTTGTTAAGGTCTCCCATCTTGACATCCGCGAATTTTTCAAGTGTAGCCATTATGAATCTCCTTAAAATTGTTAGTGAAAATCAAAATATTACAAGATTACATTTGAAAATAATATAAAGAAATAAATTTCTTCTGAGGCGCGGATATCTGGCTCTCTTTAAGGAGATTCAAGCCTATTGCAACAAATCTTTTCACCGGTCCAACAGTAGTCTTTCTTGACTTGTCTCCTCCGGGATACAACAGCCTAATCACAAATTATAACTCAAAAAAATCTAGACAAGAGATAAGTCCAAAGCTCTACAAAAAGAACACCTCCCTTCAACTAATAATAACTCTCTTTTTGACTAACTTTTATGCACTCTATATTTTCTTGTTTCCAAAGCAAATGAAGACCACCACTATTTATAGTTGAGGAAGTCTTTCTAGCAATGAATAGGAAGATAATCAGGTGGTAAATAGTGAAGATAAATAGTCTAGAGGTTACATATGTTACAAGGTATAATAGAGGAAGAATAATGGTGAAATAAAGAGTAAATTAAAGGTAAAGTCAACCAATGCACCAACGTGCAAATGAAGAGTTGCACAACGACCATAACTCCAGCGTTCACAACAACGTTTGTTACCAAGAAGAATAACTGTAACAACCAATTTTTGCCATTATGGAAAAGCCAATGGGGAAAAAATTGGGCCAGAAAAACTTTTGGGTAGTGACTTGGGAATTCTTAGCCTAGTCCAGATTTAGATGAATTTTGAGTCAGGAGAGTCCAGGGAAATATGGTAATGAATGAGGGATCTAATTATAAATTTTATCACATTAGTAGATAGCTAAGACTTTAAGGGACCCATACGACTTTACAAAATCGAATTCGGGAGAGTAGAACTCCCGAAACTGATCTTGGCGTGAAATGGTAGTTTTTGAACGTCAACGGTTGAAGGTGTTTTGTGAAATGGGGATTTGGAACTCAAATTCTGAGGTTCTGTCTCCGTGTAAGCCGCCAAGGCGACATTTATCCCGCCAGTGTGGGGCCACTGTGGCTGGATGGGGTCTGCTGTAGCGGGCCAGTCGCGACTTTAGTCGGGGAAAAAACCCCAATTTCATTATTTTTCTGCAAACTTGGTTCTTAAGAGTTAGGAGACGACCCAGGATGAGTTCTTGACAGTTTTCCCCGACTTTTGGTGCTAAAGGTAAGGATTTTTACTCTCCTAATCCGTCTTTCGATCCGTAGAACGTAGATTCATGGTTAATTATCGTTGGGGGAGGGTTTATGCCTGAAATTGATGGTGGAAAAAAGCCCTAGATGCACCTTAGGATCATGGGTTTGGTCTTGGGTTATTGGGTTTGTTATAATCCAGGTAAATTAAACCTTAATTATTGATCCTTACGTTAAATTATTCGTTGTAGACCAAGAACAAGCGGAAAGAATCTGGAAAGGGACGACTCAAGTGTCTTAGGAGGATTCAAGCTTGGTTTCGAGGTAGGTGATTGTTGATTTCAAAGTTGCATGATATATGTCAGTAATTGCTTCATTGTAATGCATGATATATACATTGGATCGGGTGTCGCGTTCCGACACATTTATTGGATCGGGTGTCACGTTCCGACACACTAATTGGGATCGGGTGTCACGTTCCGGCACACTAACAGTTTGGGTGTGGGTTCCATGAGAGGACCATTGTACTATTGTGTCTACTTGTTATTGAGAATGTGGGATTATACATTGCTCCTGAAATGATAACTGATTTATATTTATATTATGTATATGTGTGTGTTTACTGTGTTATGATTGTTGGTATATGTTTTGCTTACTGGGAGTAGCCGTGTGATCCTACCAGTACACTGTGGTTGTGTACTGATACTGCACTTGCTCTTTCTTTGTTGAGTATAGGGCATCTTCAGGCAGCTACTGACATACCTCATTTAAGAGATCACTGATCGAGACCGAATTCAAGGGTGAGCCTATTCTTCCAGGCTGCCATGAGTTCTTATTTTGTTTAGTCCATTTTTCTTCGGACTTAGACTAGTACTTTGGACATTCGCTTGTTTAGTTTTGGGGTTGTACCCCTTGTTCTTAGACTTCTCATTAGTAGAGTTTGGTACATTGACTTTCAATTTCTAGGGGTATTTTCGCAAATGTTTTAGTAGTTGTTTGTTAAACTTTCGGAGTTTATGGGAACTCTATATTTCCTTAGACATTTAAGCCTGCTTCCGTATCTTTAAATGTTCTAGTTTTCGTTACCTTGTTTAGTTGGGTTGTAGTAATGGTTCTCCTACCGGAGGGTTAGTGTGGGTGCCAATCATGACGGTCTGGGTCGTGACAAAGTTGGTATCAGAGCCGTAGGTTCATTGATCTCGGTGTACCAAAATGAGTCTAGTAGAGTCTTGCGGAACGGTACAAAGACGTCTGTACTTTTCTTCGAGAGGCTATAGGACTTGGTTAACACTAGATTCAACGATGTCAAGCCCATAGCTCCCATTAATGACCCAGCTGGGGAGCCCGCAACAAGAAGCCGCGGTCGAGGCAGGGGTAGAGGTCAAGGAAAGGCAGCACCCGCTAGGGGTGGAGCCCCAGCTGAGAATGTTCCAAGGGAAGAGGTCCTTCCTGCCCCCCAAGAAGGGGTACAAGAGAATGTGGAAATCAAAAATGAGGAGGATGTTGGACCAGAGGAGGAGGTACATGCTGAGACTACATGTATTCCTCCCTTAGACCTAGTGCTAGCTCATCAGATCATGTCCTTTCTGAAGGGGTTGGTCGGTCCTGGAATCCTTCCAGTAGTGCAAGCTACTCAACCTCTGATCAACCGCCCCGTTACTGCTACTATTCCTAGGGTAGATGGAGAATTAGGCACTGAGGCCTTTTTCCGTCCTTTGTTGGGTCCGGTGATGACTGGTAACGAGCATGAGATGTTGACAAAGTTTCTGAAGTTGAAGCCACCTGTGTTCCATGGTTTTGAGAGTGAGGACGCCTATGAGTTCATTTTGGATTGTTATGAGAGGCTTCATAAGTTTGGAATTGTTCATCAGGATGGAGTAGAGTTTGTGACCTTTCAGCTTCAAGGTGAGGCTAACCAGTGGTGCAGAGCCTATGTGGAATGCAGATCGTCAGTTTTGCCCCCACTCACTTGTACGCAGTTCTATGCCTTGTTTCTAGAAAAATATGTGCCCCGGACTTTGAGGGATAGCAAGAAGGATGAGTTCATGGTGTTGGAGCAGGGTGGTATGTCTGTAGCTGCTTATGAGGCTAAGTTCCAAGCTTTGTCTAGATATGCTACACAATTGGTGACAACTGAGGAGGAGAGAATTCATCTATTCGTCAAGGGACTGAACTCCGAGTTACAGGTATTGTCTGTTCACATGACCTCTGCAGGGAAAAGTTTTAATGAGGTGACAGATTTTGTGAAGAAAGTGGAAGGAGTTCGACGTGATGCGCATGTCAAGGCTTTGTCTAAGAAGCCCAAGAGCATAGGTAACTTCCATGGTTCCTACTCTAGAGGTTCAGGTAGGCCGACACTTGCAGCCCGGCCAATTCAGTCAGCCTTGCCCGCTTCTACAGGTAGTTACTCGAGAACTCCGCATTAGAATTTTATTTAGGATAGCCAGGGAGCCACACCTTCGGCGGGCAGCATGCCGTCTTTTGATCGTACTTGTTATAACTGTGGAGAACCTGTGCATATGAGGAGAGATTGGCCCCACCCGTACATGTTTGACCCTGCGGAGCAGCAGACTAGAGCAGTGGTACCCGCGGGCAATGGTAATAATGGTAGAGGGCGTCCAGAAGGTGGGCGAGGAGGAAATCAGTGAGGCCATGGAGGCCGGGGAAATGGTAACGCAGGTAGAGGAGCAGTGCAGCCAGGGAAGGAGGTCACCCGTCAAGATGACAGGGCTCAGTGTTATGCCTTTCCGGGAAAGAGTGAGGCAGAGTCTTCTGACGCAGTGATTACACGTACCATTCTTGTCTGTGACCGGATGACTACTGTTTTGTTTGATCCGGGTTCTACTTATTCATATGTGTCAGTTCAGTTTTCCTTGGGATTTGATATGGTTTGTGATTTACTTGATACCCCTATCCTTGTTTCTACCCCAGTTGGAGAGTCTGTCATAGTCACCCATGTCTATCGTGCTTGTCCTATCTTATTTATGGGTTTTCAGACTTGGGCTGATTTGGTTATTTTGGAAATGACTGACTTCGATATAATATTAGGCATGACTTGGTTGTCCCCCTATTATGTTGTGCTTAATTGTAATACTAAGTCTGTGACTCTAGAGATCCCTGGTAGGGAAAAGTTAGAGTGGGAAGGGGTGTACAAGCCTAAGCCAGCTAAGGTCATATCCTCCATTTGGGCTAGGAAACTGGTGGGGCAGGGTTGTTTGGCATATTTGGCCCATATTCAGGATGTTGAGGTCGAGTCTCCCTCTATTGAGTCAATTCATATGGTGTCAGAATTTAGAGAAATGTTTCCTACAGATTTGCCTGGTATGCCTCCGGATAGAGATATAGATTTCTGCATTGACTTGGAACCTGGTACTCGCCCTATTTCCATCCCTCCGTATCGCATGGCTCTGGTAGAATTGAGAGAGCTTAAGGCTCAAATCCAGGATCTTCTTGATAAAAGGGTTCATTTGTCCTAGTGCTTCCCTGTGGGGTGCTCATGTCTTGTTTGTTAAGAAAAAGGATGGTAGTATGAGGATGTGCATAGACTACTGGCAGTTGAATAGGGTCACCATTCGAAATAAGTATCCGTTGCCTCGGATAGATGATCTTTTTGACCCGTTGCAGGGTGCTTCAGTTTTCTCTAAGATTTATCTAAGGTCTGGTTACCATCAGTTAAAGATTAGGCCTGAGGATGTACCAAAAATGGAATTCAGGACCCGCTATGGGCACTATGAATTTCTAGTGATGTCGTTTGGGTTGACAAAAATGCCTGCAACTTTCATGAGTTTGATGAATGGTGTGTTCAAAGTATTTCTGGATTCGTTTGTAATTCTCTTTATTGATGACATTTTGGTTTATTCGAAAAGAAATGAACAACATGCCGACCATCTTCCTATTGTTCTGGGTGTTCTTGGGAGACAAAAATTGTATGCTAAATTTTCCAAGTGTGAATTCTGGTTGGATTCAGTTGCCTTTTTGGGGCATGTAGTTTCAAGGGAAGGGGTAATATTAGATCCCCAAAAGATTGAAGCAGTCAGGAATTGGGTCCGACCTAGTTTAGTGACTGAAATTAGGAGTTTTATGGGGCTCGCTAGCTACTATCGTCGATTTGTGAAAAACTTTGCTTCTATCGCCACACATCTAACAAGGCTGACCAAGAAGGAGGTACCTTTCGAATGGACTGAAAAATGTGAGGAGCGCTTTCAAAAGCTCAAGACTCTTCTGACCACAACACCTATTCTTGCACTACCGGTGGAAGGTAAATATTTTATTATTTATTGTGATGCTTCACATTCGGGATTGGGTGATGTGTTGATGCAGGATAAGAATGTTAAAGCTTATGCATCGCGGCAGTTGAATGTGCATGAGCAAAATTACCCTACGCATGATTTGGAGTTTGTAGCGGTAGTATATGCCCTTAAGATCTGGCGGCATTACTTTTATGGTGTCAAGTGTGAGGTGTTTACTGACCACCGTAGCCTACAACATGTATTCACTCAAAAAGATCTAAATTTGAGACAACGAAGGTGGATAGAGTTACTTAAGGATTATGATGTGACCATCCAGTATCATCCGGGTAAGGCTAACGTGGTGGCAAATGCATTAAGTCAGAAGGCAGTAAGTATGGGTAGTCTAGCTTACTTGGGTGTATCCAAGCGACCTTTGGCCAAAGAGATTCAAACCTTGGAGTCTAAGTTCATTTAGTTGGGCATCTCAGAGAAAGGTGGGGTGTTAGCTAGCATTGAGGTTAGACCCACGTTCATTAAGGAGATTAAGGCCAAATAGTTTGAGGATGAGAATCTGAATGAGCTTAGAAAGAAGACAGTGTCTCGTAAGGCACAAGATATGGTTCTTGATGCGGAAGGTGTGCTTAGTTTTAAGGGGAGAATTCGTGTTCCCCGAGTGGATGACTTGATTTAGTAAATGTTGACAGAATCCCATGGTTCGCGGTATTCCATTCATCTGGGTGTGACTAAGATGTTCCGAGATTTGAAACGGCTTTTTTGTGGCCTGGCATGAAGAAGGACATAGCCGAGTTTGTGGCTAAGTGCCAAAACTGCCAGCAGGTAAAATATGAGCATCAAAGGCCTGCAGGTTTGCTTCAGAGAATGCCAAATCCGGAATGGAAGTGGGAAATGATAGCTATGGATTTTGTGGTTGGTCTCCCCAAGACTTTGGGGAAGTTTGATTCTATTTGAGTAGTGGTTGACAGATTGACTAAGTCAGCCCATTTTATTCCAGTCAGTATAGACTATAATGCCCAGCAATTGGCTAAGGTTTATGTGAAAGAGATAGTGAGGCTGCACGGGGTGCCCCTTTCTATCATCTTAGACCGTGGTACGCAGTTCACATCCAAGTTTTGGAGGAAATTGCATGAGGAGTTGGGCACTCAACTCACTTTTAGTACAACTTTCCATCTAAAGACGGATGGGCAGTCAGAAAGGACTATTCAAGTGTTAGAGGACATGTTGAGGGCATGTGTGATTGACTTTGGATGGCATTGGGATAAGTTCCTACCGTTTTGTGAGTTCTCCTATAATAACAGTTACCACTCCAGCATTGACATGGCACCGTTCGAGGCACTTTATGGGAGGAGATGTAGATCGCCCATATGATGGTTTGAGGCTGGAGATATGAAACCTTTGGGGATTGATTTGGTGAAGGATGCTCAAGATAAGGTAATAAGTATCCAAGCTAAGCTTCTAGCAGCCCAGAGTCGACAGAAGAAGTATACGGACCGTAAGGTAAGGGACATGACATTTCAGGCTGGTGAACAAGTTCTTTTAAAGGTATCACCCATAAAGGGGGTGATGAGATTCAGTAAGAAGGGCAAGCTTAGTCCTCGATACATCATTCTATTTGAGGTTCTTGACTGCTTAGGGCCAGTGGCTTATAGGTTGGCTTTACCACCTAACCTTTTTGGAGTCCATCCAGTGTTCCATGTGTCAATGTTGAAGAAGTATCATGGCGACGAAGATTACATCATAAAGTGGGACTCAGTGTTGTTAGACAAGGACCTTCAGTATGAGGAGAAACCGATTGCAATTCTTGATCGTGATGTCCGGAAGCTGAGGACCAAAGAGATTAAGTCCGTGAAAGTTCAATGGAAGCATCGTCCAGTTGAGGAAGCTATTTAGGAAACCGAGAAGGACATGCGAGACAAGTATCCCCAGTTGTTCAACGATCCAGGTACTACTCTACCCTTACTTTAGCCAGTTTTTCCTAGTTTATCACTCGGGGATGAGTGATGGGTAAATTGGTATCTATTGTAACGACCAATTTCCATAGTTATAGAAAAGCCAATGGGGAAAGAATTGGGCCAGAAATACTTTTGGGTAGTGACTTGGAAATTTCTAGCCTAGTCCAGATTTGGATAAAATATGAGTCAGGTGAGTCCAGGGAAATATGGTAATGAATGGGGGATCTAATTATGAATTTGATCAAATGAGTAGATAGCTAAGACGTTAAGGAACCCGTACGACTTTACGGAACTGAATTCGGACGAGTATAACTCCCAAAACTGATCTTGGCATGAAAGGGTAGTTTTTGAACGTCAAGGGTTGAAGGTGTGTTGTGAAATGGGGACTTGGAACTCAAATTTTGAGGTTCTGTCTCCGTGAAAGACGTCAGGGAGACATTTATCCCGCCAGGGCAGGGCCGCTGTGGCGGGATGGGGTTCGTTGTAGCGGGCCATTCGCGACTTAAGTTGGGAAAAAAATCCCAATTTTATTATTTTTCTGCAAACTTCATTCTTAAGAGTTAGGAGACGACCTAAGATGAGTTCTTGGCAGTTTTCCATGACTTTTGGTGCTAAAGGTAAGGATTTTAGTCCCCTAATTCGTCTTTCGATCCGTAGAACTTAGATTCATGGGTAATTATCGTTGGGGGAGGGTTTTGGCCTGAAATTGATGGTGGGAAAAAGCCCTAGCTGCACCTTAGGATCATGAGTTTTGTCTTGGGTTATTGAGTTTGTTATAATCCGGGTAAATTAGACCTTAATTATTGATCCTTACGTTAAATTATTTGTTGTAGACCAAGAACAAGCGGAAAGAATCTGGAAAAGGAAGGCTCAAGCATCTTAGGAGGATTCAAGCTTGGTTTCGAGGTAGGTGATGGTTGATTTCATTGTTGCATGATATATGTCAGTAATTGTTTCATTGTAATGCATGAATGTATGTGAATGAGTCCCTATTGATCAAACCTGATGAAATGAGTATGAATGAATAATTTTATGCCATGAATCAACACTTGATTGTATGTTTATGAGTATGTACATTATGAGTGTGAATGTGATTGTGGTTGTGTTGATTGGATCGGGTGTCACGTCCGACACATACATTGGATCAGGTGTCATATTCCGACACATATATTGGATCGGGTGTGACGTTTCGACACACTATTTGGGCACGTTCCGACACACTAATTGGGATCGGGTGTCACGTTCCAGCACACTAACAGTTTGGGTGTGGGTTCTATGAGAGGACCATTGTACTGTTGTATCTACTTGTTATTGAGAATGTAGGATTATACATTGCTCCTGAAATGATAATTGATTTATATTTATATTCTGTATATGTGTGTGTTTACTGTGTTGTGATTGTTGGTATATGTTTTGCTTATTGGGAGTAGCCGCGTGATCCTACCAGTACACTGTGGTTGTGTCCTAATACTGCACTTGCTCTTTCTTTGTTGAGTACAGGGCATCTTTAGGCGGCTACTGACAGACCTCATTTAGGAGATCACTGATCGAGACCGAATTCAAGGGTGAGCCAGTTCTTCCAGGCTGCCATGAGTTCTCATTTTGCTTAGTCCATTTTTCTTCGGACTTAGACTAGTACTTTGGACATTCACTTGTTTAGTTTTGGGGTTGTACCCCTTGTTCTTAGAGTTGTCATTAGTAGAGTTTTAGTACATTGACTTTCAGTTTCTACAGGTGTTTTTCGCAAATGTTTTAGTAGTTGTTTGTTAAACTTTCAGAGTTTATGGAAACTCCATATTTCCTTAGACATTTAAGCCTGCTTCCGTATCTTTAAATGTTCTAGTTTTCGTTACCTTTTTTAGTTGGGTTGTAGTAATGATTCTCCCACTGGAGGGTTAGTGTGGGTGGCAATCACGACGGTCTGGGTTGTGACAATAACAATAAAGTCTAATCTGACAAAGGATGAAATGCACCATAAAAGAGAGGATGTAATGTCACATATGTCACTCAAACAATATGTAAGAAACTGCCCTCTAATGGACACAATGACAATTCAAATGATGCATTACATTTTATTAATATTAAAATGCTACAATTCATTAAAAAATATAATCAAGATCCTATTTTGGAACCAAAAGAGTCTAACTAAAACAACTTAGAACAATAATTATAGAACTTAACATGAGCATGCACTTTGTTCTAGCAATTGATCCATCTTCTTCGCGACTCTCTCCTGTTGACTTCACTTTAAATCTATAGTTTCTCTTTGTGGATTGTCAATGTATAAAGCACTAAAGTAATGCTTATAAAAGAGTATTTGTTTATATTTTTCAAATTCAACCAAGAATTGCTTCCAATCGTTTCAAGAATTTCATCCTTGTTTGACTAGGTTTGAAGTCGGACATGGTTTTCCTAAATCCAAGCTAATTCATTTTATTCAATTATGATAACTTTACACGTCTTGAACTCTAGTACTTTATATAATTAGACTAAGTTTAACAATAATTTTTCAAAATTTTCTTTTATGTGTTGAAATATCTTCTTTTTGCATTAACAAAAACAGTCTCCAATTTTGTCTGAAGCAATATGTTCTCTCAGCAGTTTTTCCGTGGTGTTGTCAACTTCATAAGTTTATTTTGAAGATAAGCTAAGGACCTGATTCTTCTATTTTTTTATTCGTCTTCTTTGTACATAGATGATCCCTTGTACAATATTTGTCAATCATCAAAACACCATGTGATATTGAATGTAGACTCACATCAAAGTGCTCAAAATAGTGTCGTTATAGTACTAGTTTGTCATAATCACTTCTTAGAATTTCTCGAATAAATAAGTCATTATAGCTGTAGTTAATAATTAGTCACAAGTCATTGAGAATGATACTCTACTTATTATTCTATAATTTGTTGATTAGACACACTTGCATGAGCAGTGCAGTGCGCCCACCAACTTTTGACGTCGTTTTTGAGTTATTAAAAATTAAAGTTTTTTAATCTATATTAGACTTTTAGTTTTTTTCTATCAGTGTTTTGAAAGGCGGAGGCATTGGGTGAGGCATTTTATTTATTACGGGGTGAGGCATAAGTCTCGAGACGTGGGGCGTAAGTCCCATGAATCTCACGGGGAGTAAATCCTATGAATCTCTAATTTTATTATTAATAAAATAAGGTTAAAAGTAGAAAAATCATAGAAACAAAAATATAGAAAAATTATTATAATTATTACATGAACTATCAGCACAAAAGTATGTCATAATACATGAGATACACCATAACATTAATGTTGTAACTATGAAATTATATCTAAAAAAATAAACAATATAAGCAAGAAGCAACATCATTTGAAAGAAAAAACTTTAAACCAACTCAACAATGCCTTTAAAATACTTCAAAACATGAGAGAAAAAAAAAGAGTAATATCTTAGATGGTCACTCAACTATGAATTCTTTTCTCGGAAAGTCACTTAACTTTGGTTTTTAACTCAAATGTCACTCAACTATAGATTTTTTTTCTCAGAAAGTCACTCAATTATGAGTTCTTTTCTCAGAAAGTCACTCAACTTTGATTTTTAACTTAAAAGTCATTCAACTATGAATTTTTTAATTACAAAGTCACTCAACTATGAGTGTTTTACTTACAAAGTCACTCAACTTATTCAATTAATTTTTTAAAATTAAAATTTACTTGAATGAATTTTTTTATTTCTAACTAAATTTGTAAAAAGATGACCCACCTACTTAACTCGATCCGCTAAAAATATAATAGTGATCCTTTTATTTTACCTTTTCCCCCCAAATTTAATAGTTAAGATTTATTATTTTAAGAACCTTAAATTCTGTATGTTTTATGATTTTTTTTCTACACTATGTTTAATCTGTGTTTATACTAGGTGTGCACTATTTGGATTAAAACGAAAAATTAAATCAAATTGAATTCAAATTTGGATTGGTGTTTTGGATTTTTGGTTTGGTTTTGGATTTATAATTTACTTTGTTTGATTTTTTGGTTTGGTTTTGGATTTAGAAAAATGAAAATCGAAAAACCAAAAAACCCAAATTATATATATATGTTTAGAATTAAGTTGGAGTTAACCACTTTTGTCCCTTTTTAGTTATTTTTATTATGATTTAGTATATTTTTTATGTTTTGACATCTATAATTGATATACTTTTAAGTATTGTGTTTTAAGTTTTTACTTGTGATTTATATTAAAAAGTATATTTAAGAAATTTAATATATATATATATATATATATATATATATATTTCAAATTGCAAATATAACTTTGTTATGTTTCTAATTATTGACATAACCGATTAATCGAACTGAAAAAACCCAAACCAAACCAAATTTATTTTGGTTCTGATTGGGTTACACTTCTTTAAAACCTAACACTGAAAAATCTAAATAGAATATTACAAAAACCAAACCAAAAAACCGAAGGCACACCCCTAGTTTATAGGAACATGTATAAACATCGTTACAGTTTGAAAAAAATTTAAGCATAGTATACTGACGATGTTAGATACGCCCTCTGTCCCATTTTATGTTAGGTAGTTTGACTCGGCACAGAGTTTAAGAAAGAAAGAAAGACTTTTAAAACTTGTGGTCCAAAATGAATGATAGAAATTTGTGTGGCTGTAAATCATTTCATTAAGGGTAAAGTAGACATTTTATAGTAAAATTGTTACTTAATATAGAAATGTGTTATTCTTTTTGGGACTGACTAAAAATGAAAGTAAGTCACATAAATTGGGACAGAGGGAGTAATTTTATAAGCATAGTTTAATTGGCAGTTCAAATAGATATTTATTTTATAAAAAAAATTGCTTAGAAATAAAATTTGATGTAAGTAAATTTTAATTTTAAAAAATTAATTGAATAGGTTGAGTGACTTTTTAAGTAAAACACGCATGGTTGAGTGACTTTGTAAGTAAAACATTCGTAGTTGAGTGACTTTTGAGTTAAAAATCAAAGTTGAATGTCTTTCTGAGTAAAGAACTCATAGTTGAGTGACTTTCTGAGAAAAGAACTCACAGTTGAGTGACTTTTGAGTTAAAAACCAAAGTTAAGTGACTTTATGAGAAAAGAGTCCATAGTTGAGTGACCATATGAGATATTACCACAAAAAAAACTTCATTTGTTATTGAACAACAAAAAGATAATTTAGTGCAGCCAAAAATATATGGTCATGAACTCACAATGCAAGTATCATCATTAAAATCTAACTGACACTCATCTTGCACAAAAACACAACAACTGTATCATTTTCAAGTACTATCAACAGTCAACACTAAAATTTCAATTTTATTCCCAATATCAAGAGCCTCTATTAGCATAAGCAAGACTTCATTGCCAGTTTCTCTTTGAAGTCATTGAACTTGCTTTTCTTGATGTCTTTTGCCTGCAACAATATATTCATGTTACTAAACAAGACATCAAATAAAAATTTCGTACATGAACAAAAAATACAACTCAAACACCCAAATATCCTAAATATGTACCTTTGTTTCAAAAAAAGTGTCAAAAAGTCTCAAAAGTACCACATCTATCCATCGCTATCAAATATGAGATCATCATCATCAATCTCTACATCTACTAATCCTTCATTAGTGTCATCAGCCTCAACTCGCACTGATGTTTCTTGTTGTAGATCAAAGGAGAAGAAAAAGATAAGATTTTTTTTAGTATTTGACATAACAAATAATAACATACAACAAAACTAAAAAAACAATAGAACATTGTAACTTACCTGATGTCTTTTGTTTTTTTGTAGAGGGACTGTAACAACGTGATTCCATTGTTAGGGAAAAATCCATGGGGAAAGAATTGGGGTCAGAAAACTTTTTGGTAGTAACTTGGAATTTCCTCACCTAGTCCAGATTTGGATGAAATCAGAGTCAGTGAGGTGTAGGGAAATTTGGTAACGAATGAGAGATCTAATTATGTTTTTTATTACATGATTGGATATTTAAGACGTTAAGAAACTCGTACAACTTTACAGAATTGAATTCGGGCGAGTAGAACTCCCGAAACTGATCTTAGCGTGAACATATATTTTCTGAGTGTCATGGATTGAAGGTGTGTTGTGAAATGGGGGTTTGGAACTCTGATTTTAACTCTCTGTCTTAGTGCAAGCCGCCAGGATGGGGCCACTGTAGCGGGATGAGGTCTGCCACAACGGGACAGACGCGACTTAAGTCGGAAATAAACCCCAAAAACGTTATTATTCTGCAAGTTTCATTCTTGAGAACTAAGGAATGATCCAGGACAAGTTCTTGACAGTTTTCCACCTCTTCTAGCACTAAAGGTAAGGATCTTACTCCCCTAATCCGTATTTCAATCCGTAGAACTTAGTTTCTTGGGTAATTATTATTGGGGGAATGTTTTGGTCTGGGAATTATGGTGAAAAAAGCCCTAATTTGGATATTGAAATCATGGGTTTGGTCTTGGGTTATTGGGTTGGTTATAATCCGGGTAAATTAGACCTTAATTATTGATCCCCGCGTTATATTAATTGTTTGTAGACCATAATCCAAAAAGGGAAGGATCAAGTTTCTTAGGAGGATTCAAGCTTTGTTTGAGGTAGGTGATGGTTGTGATTTCATATTTGTGTGATGTATGTTAGTAATTGCTTCATTGTAATGTATGTATGTATGCGAATGTTGCACTATTGATCACACCTATTGTAAATGAGTATGAATGAATGATTGTATGCCATGAATCAACACTTGATTGTATGATTATGAGAATGTACATTGTGATTGTGATTGTGGCATGTTGAATGAAACGGGTGTCACGTTCTGACACACTAACTGGGATCGGATATCACGTACCGACATATATATTGAAACGAGTGTCACGATCCGACACACTAACTTGGATCGGGTGTCACGATCCAGCACACTAACAATTTGGGTATGGGTTCCATGAGAGGACCATTGACTTGTTATATATGCGTATTACTGAGAATGTGGAATTGTACATTGCTCCTGAAATGATAACTGATTTTGTATATGTTTGGTATATGCGTGTTTACATTGTTGTAACTGCTTATATATGTTTCACTTATTGGAATAGCCGCGTGATCCTACCAGTACACTGTGATTATGTATTGCTACTGCACTTGCTCTTTCTTTGTTGAGTACAAGGCATCTTCAGACGGCTACTGATCGACCTCGTCTAGGAGATCAGTGATCGACATCGAATTCAAGGGTGAGCCAATTCTTCCAGGCTGCCATGAGTTCTCATTATGTTTAGTCTATTTCTATTCGAACTTAGACTAGTAGATTAGATATTCCTATATTTAGTTTGGGTTGCACCCATTTCCTTAGACTTGTTGAACTTTAGATGTTTTGGTACATTGAATTTCAGATTCTAGGGGTGTTTTCTGCAATGTTTTAGTAAGTGTTTTGTTAGACTTACGGAGTTTATGAGAACTCCACTTTATTTCTGCATTTAAACCTTCTTCCGTATCTTTAAATGTTAAGTTTTTGGGTTAACTGATTAGTGTTAATGGTTCTCCCACCGGAGGATTAGTGTGGGTGCCAATCACGACGGTCTGGGTCGTGACAGGGACCTACTTCACTCAGGGGCGGACCCACCTTATAAGAAGGGATTTCATCCGACTGCTTAGTCGGGAAGTTTAATTAAAATATACATATATATATATATATATATATATATATATATATATATATATCAGAAAAAACAAATCACTTTTATATAAAACATTGATGACAATAGTTAACATAAACTCCCGGATGGCTTGTTGGTTAAGTGCTTCTTACTGTGGCCGTCACCCCGATTTCGAACCTTGATGGCAGCGTTTTAGATTCATTTTTGCATATGTCTTAGATATTAAATTACTTGACAAACAAGTTTGAACTGTATTATAATTTGTTTGGCCAAGCTTTTGGTCGTAAAAAATGTTTATTTTTAAAAAATAAGCTATTTAACCAAGCTTTTGAAGAAAAATAAGTGTGTTTCGAGAGGAGAAAATGTTGTTTTTCAATATCTAAAAAAATAGCTTTTGTCTAAAAGTAATTTTTTGAAAAATACATTATTTACTTGGCCAGACACTAATTGCTTCTAAAAAATATTTTATAAATTTATTGATCGAGCATAAACCACTTCTCGCCAAAATATTTTTTTTGAAAAAAATACCTTTTATAATAAGTTTGATTTTAGAAGTTTGGTCAAACGTAGGGGTGTGCATCGGTCGGTTCGTTTCCGTTTATCAATTTTCGGTTTATAAATATGCTAACCCAATAACAAACCAATAAGAAATTCTTTATCGATTTTCGGTTTATCGGTTTTTGGTCATTATCGGTTCGATTTTCGATTTATCCAATAAGAAAATGTCCGTAAAATATTATATGACTTCTCACTTCTCTAAATTCTTTGATATAGTGAAACAAAAAACATAATGAGAAATTGCATCAATAAGAGAAAATATAGTACGAAGGCTATAATTACATGTCACCGCCAAAACATAGTACGGAATTTTTTATGTTAATCAAATTGCGGACCTTTACAAACTTGCAAATGCTACAACCTACAATTACAAACAAAAACTAAAATCAAATAGTCCAACAAGACTAAAACTAAAACTAAAATCAAATAGCTACAGTTGTGAACCCTTACTTTAGTCTTTAGGTTTTGAGTAAACAATAAAGACTAGTAAAGCGGCCTAGTGTGAAGTGGGTAGAGTACTAATAATTTGATATAGTTATAGTGTCCAGTTATATATTAAATTATTAATATTTAATAATTATGAAGGGTAAAATAGTAAATTATTACCGTCTTATTGGGTTATCGGTTTACCCAATAACCAAATAGTAAAAACCGATACCGAACCAATAACCCAATAACTTTTTTTTTATAAACCCATTAAAAACCCAATAACCCAATAACAATAACCCAATAACATTTTTCGATTCAGTTTTTTGCACACCCCTAGTCAAACGGGACTATTAATCACGTTAAACCTAAATTTCTAGTGTTCAAAAATTAGTTGATCTTTTCTCTAATTTTTTCATTTGTTCTTTCCTTTAAGTGACGACACCACTTACAAAAATTTCTTCGTACGCCACTGACTTCACTTGTATCTCTTAAACTACCAATGTTAGATTCATGTAAAAGATCATTCTCAGATGGTGTAAGCGGCACTGTCCTACCAACATCAACATCAAATAATTAAACTCTCTTCATCAAGCCAAGAAGGGTCTTTAGGAAGCAGGGGATCTTCTTTTTCAGTAATCCATTCATCATCAGAATCAACTTCATCAACAAGAACTGGATATTTTTTGTTATTTTTTTTTTATGCTCATTTCTCTTAGTCTAGTGTTGTATCTCACATAAACAAGAGCATTTAGCCTATGACACTCAAGTCTATTTTTCTTTTTGGTATGGATCTAGCATATTTTGAAAAAATTAAGAATAAGTTATCACAAGCAAAAAATAATAATAAAAGTTCAATAAAAGAATTAACCCTTACCGACTCAAAGGTACTCCAATTTCTTTCACAACCCGAGGAGCTGCATGTGAGACTCAAGACACAAATTATAAATTTAGTCACCTCTGGAGTCTGGCCTCACTAGCGCATCCACCAATCTGTCGGATATCTCAATTTTCTAGAATCCATAACTATTTGAAATCCATATTCTCCTTTCAACTGGTCATATGAATCTAATTGAATATCCACTTTGAATATTTCTTCAAAATCCAACATTCTTCCCATGCACATGTATAAATTTTGGTTCACTTCGAAATTAATAGAAAATCTTTCCTCAAATCGTAATTGGGGATTCAAATAATATCCAGCAACATGAAGTAGACGATTGAGTTAGCGAGTCCATCTTTCATCAATTCTTTTCCAAATGGGACCATACTTTTTTTCATTGTATCCACAATTCATAAATATCTTTTCCTTAGCCTTATTCATCAAATCATACCAATTTCCCATACATGGGTTGTAAAACCTCGAACTTCGAAAGAGCTAAATAGAAATTCGTGCAAGTCACCCATCAGTTTTTAGTTTTGGATTAACTTCAAACAACCACATCATTAAGCACATGAAGAATTAGGTGGTCCATGAGCAATCAAATTGAAGGTCTTTGAGTCCTCTTTCCAACGCCATCAAGTTTGCTTAATTTCGAGCTTGGAGTAAAGAGTTATGCCCATTTGAGTGAAGCCTCTCTACTTGAGGCATTCCATCCGTTTCAGGAAATAGTATTTCGGTCTTTTCCTTTTCCCTATAGGCCTAGCACGTTTTCCTCACCCAATTAAGGGTTTGATCAGATTCCAAATCAGTTTTCACGTTCTTAAAAACTTAGAGAAATTAGAGCGAGGTTTCAAGAGGAGAAAAGCTAGGTTTTCAAGCGTTCTTCAAGATTCATTGATTTTCACCAAGAACATTGTTCTTTCTAGGTATGTAAGGCTTCTCATAGTGTTGGACTTGTTCGTCCTCACGCCATACATCTAATTCATCCATGAAATCGTTATATTAATAGATTATTGAGTAGTTTTTGGTTTTAGTCTTATTCTTTAACAATGGAGGTTTTGAGTTTCTTGGGTTGGAAATCTTGAGTTTAAGATGTGATTTTTGAAAGAGATTGTATGAAATTCTTCATGTATTCGTGTTGGGTTTGAGAATCAAGAAGAGTTTAGGAGAAATTTCCAATTCTAAACGAGTTTGAAGCGTGAATTTTACTAAAAAAATTCATCAAAAATCGCTGGTGAAGGGCTGGGGCAGCGCGCCAGCCGTGCGCCAGAAATCAACCCCAATACTTTTGGGTCGGGGGCGGCGCGCCAGCAGTGCGCCCAAATCCAACCCCAGTACTTTGGGTCTGGCGCGGCGCACCACCAGTACACCAGGCGTCGCTGGGCTAATTTTTCCTTATTTCATCCGACGCGTGTTACTTTAAGTTGTGGTTATGTTTTCCCTCTCTTTATTAACTCCTATAAGCTCCATTTACCTCTAAAAATCCTTGTATATCTAAGTCGGATATCTCCGAGTTCATTTAAAGTTAAAGTAAGTTAAGAGGGAAGTTTTTAAGGTCTATTTTAATAAAAACTTAAGGGCTTTAAGTTTTTATATATATATATATATATATATGTACGTACCTATATCGATCTTGGGCTTGAAAGATAAGTTCATAAGTGCATGTTTTAAGAATGTAAGTATGTCTAACGTTTGAAAAGCACTTTAGTAAAGTAAAAGGTCCATTATTTGTAAAGGGTGAATTGAGCATAAAGTTATATTAATTATTTTGGGAGTAGTATCGAGCAACGAATTGGGTTAGAGTCTTTTATAACTCGGAAGTCTCATAAAACTACGTAGCTACCGTATGATAGGATTGCATTGATTCTTCATGCGACTCCTCACTGCCTGTGAGAAGGCCTATTAGATGGATCCATAGTCACAATATCATCCTATACCCCGTCAAGGTATAGGATGGCCCTTGCAATGTTGGCGAAACGTTGTATCATTGCTAGGATCATAGTGATGGTTGTCGGTTAGAAAAACTCATGTCACACCCCGAGCTTACACCCTGGACGTGGCCGGCACTCGAGAACCATTGCTGGCCCCAAGCGAACCCTTGGCCTGGCTTAACTCCTAGCGGAAAAATTACTCATAAACAAGATGAACTCAAAAGCACAACTTTACTCAATGTCTCAAAGAAATACTCAAAATGTTTTAGAAATAACACATTCAACTATACCAAAAGGAAACTCAAGTCTCAACATGAACAACTGAAAATGAAAAGACTGATGAACTATATCTATCTATCTAAGAAGCCTCTAATACTACAAGGGATGTCGGGACAAGACCCCCGATCATCCTAACAATTGAAATAACTGAAAGTAAAGAAGGGATCCTTCGGAAGCAAAGAGTCTCACCAAATAATTCTGGAACTCAACTGGATCAACGAAGCGCTGGATGCTGATACTGGTTACCTGTATCTGCATCATAAAAGATGCAGGCAAAATGACGTCAATACATGGAATGTACGAGCATGTGAGGGGAAATCTAAAACATGACATAAGCTTGAACTGAAACTGAAGAAACAACTTACCTCCTCTCATCTCAACTCAACCTCAACTCAATTCAATATAAAGCAATAACAATAATGCAATATAAAGAAAAGCTTTTAAAACAGTAGATAACAACTCAATATATTTGAAAATACAATATAACTCAGTTTGTATGCAAAAATACAAAATAAAATCTGTGGGAGATTCTCTAACCGACAACCATCACTATGAGCTATGTGATGATACATCGTCTAGCCCACGCTGTCAGAACTTTCCTATACTTTTTCGGGGTATAGGACCTACTAACTAAGTTGATCCACTAGTCTATGCTAAAAAACAATAAACAATCATCTAAAAAGTATGACCCTTTCTACCCACATTGGCTACATGGTTTATGGGGACTGTGAGTTGTTAGAACTCTCCCCCATATCGGTGCTCAATACTACTCTCAAAATATAACTTAGCTAATATGTTTTAAAGAAAACATTTTCTCTTCCTAAACTTTGAGATTATTACTCAAAAGATTTCTCTAAAAAGAGATAGTACTTAAAACTGCTCATGAACTCTTTCGGAAATAGGTGTTCCTCTCATCTTAAATGTAATAACATTTGTTCTTGGGAGTACTTAGTTCCCATATATCATTTTAAAGAAAATGAACTCAGCTCTACTCTTCCTCAAACTCAAATTCTCAAGTCTTAAAACAAGTTTAAAAAGGTTTGCAAAAGACTTCTCAAAAGGCTCGAAAGAACTCTCAAGACTTGACTCTTAGCTCTACCTTGAATTTAAATTATGAATTCAAGGTTATGATTTCATGTTATGAATTATTTCTCGATGTTTAGAAGTAGTTTAGACTAGTTAGAATCAATAAGGATTGAAGGAATACTTTAAAGGAACTCAAACGGGTTAAAGAACTGAAGACAAGATGTGGCAGACGACCCTGGCGCACAAAGTGGCGCTGGGTGCCAGCCCCTAAACTACTGAAGGGTAATTGGGGCGCACTGGCTAGCGCAGGGCGCCAAGCCCCAAACTACAGAAGTAACTTTCTGGCGCACCGGTTGGCGCAGGGCGCCATCCTCTGCCCAGATTTTTCTGATGAATTTTCTTTCTCATTTTTTGACCCTAATTCGACTAGAATCAAATAGTTTCTTCCCCAATAACTTAGATTAGAATAACCAACATAAGTACACGATAATCTACTAAAAAAACCATCAAATCTTTAACTTTTATCTCAAGAACTCATCAAAATCCCAACAATCAAGATTACGAATGAAATTTCAAGAAAACTCATCAAGAATTCAAACCCTTCAACTTTGAGAATGAAATTTCATTAAAATAACATGATTGGCGTATGGGTAAACGAACCCAACACTATGAGAACTCACATACCTCTTAGGGATCAAACCCTTGGCAAACCAATCCTCGATTCGCAAGAAATCTCGACGAACGCCTTGAACCTTTTCATTTTTTCTCCTCTTTTCTCTTCTTGAACTTTCTTCTAAAACCTTAAGCGTAAATTAGGATTATGAAAACGGAAACAAATCAGTTTAGACCCCTAAACATTAACATAATTCATTCTAAGCTGATGGGGTAAGGAAAAGACCAAAATACCCCTCATATTTTTGGGTAACTTTACTTAACTGGACAAGCTAACTTCAAATGGGAATATCTCCCTCATATGACCTTGATATCCAGCAAACTCTGTGGCATTGGAAAGAGGATTCCAAGACCTTTCATTTGATATCTTATGGGTTACCTAACTCATCTTGTACTGAAAGTTATGGCCGTTTGAAGTTGACCCAAAACTCACAACTTAAGCATAATTTGTAAAATTTCAGATTTGGCTCTTTCCAAATTAATTATTTTTAAATTTAGCTCTTTCTAAGGCGGGATGCTACAATATCTACCCCTTGGGAATATTTTTCCTCGAATGAGATCACTCTAAAGTAAAACTAAGGGTGGAAGCATCTAACACCCAACTCAAACACTCTTCATGCAAATTAACACAACATTTCAACTTAAAAAGTACTATAAAAAGAATTAGTACCTTCATTGGAAACTTCTCGGGGCTCAAAGAGATGTGGATATCCCTTCTTCATATCCTCTTCAGCCTCCTAAGTAGCTTCCTCAATAAACTGATTCCTCCATAAGACCTTGACTGATTCTACCTCCTTGGTTCTCAACTTGCGAACCTGACGATCCAGAATCTGAACGGAAATCTCCTCATAAGATAGGCTATCCTTAATACCAATACCTCCCATCGGTATAATAAGTGAAGGATCCCCCATACACTTCTTCAACATTGAAATGTGAAACACCAGATGGACTGCTGCTAATTCTGACGGTAGCTCCAATTCATAGGCTACATTGCCAATCCTCTTGGATATCCTATAAGGACCAACAAACCGGGGACTAAGCTTCCCCTTCTTTCCAAACCTCATAAAACCCTTCATGGGTGAAACCGTCAAGTAAACCCAATCATCTACCTCAAACTCTAAGTCTCTTCTCCTAACATCAGTATAGGATTTCTGACAACTCTGCGCTGTTTTCAACCTTTCTTGAATAGTCTTCACTTTCTCCATAGCTTGATCAACCAAGTTTGTTCCTATCAACCCAGCCTCACCAACCGCAAACCATCCAATAGGGGATCTACATATTTTCCCATAAAGAGTCTCATAGGGAGCCATTTGGATGCTAGAATGGTAACTGTTGTTGGATGCAAACTCTATTAAAGGTAAGCGATCATCCCAACTACCCTTGAAATCGATCACACAAACTCTCAACATATCTTCTAAAGTCTGAATCGTACACTCTGCTTGACCATCAGTCTCAGGATGAAAAGCAGTACTAAAATTTACCTTGGAACCCAAACCTTTCTGGAAAGACTTCTAAAATTATGGAGTGAATTGCGTACCACTATCTAAAATAATGAAGACCGGAACTCCATGAAGTCTGACTGTCTCTTGAATATATAACTTGGCATAATCCTATGCGGTATATGTAGTCTTTAATGGTAAGAAATGGGCTGATTTAGTCATTCGATCTACAATCACCCAAATCGAATCATGCTGCTTGCGAGACCGCGGTAAACCAGTAATAAAATCCATATTGATCATCTCCCACTTCCATTCCAGAAGATCTATTTTCTGATAAATACCATCGTGCCTCTGGTGCTCTACCTTGACTTGTTGGCAATTCGGGCACTTAGCAACGAACTCTGCAAATACCCCTCTTCATACTACTCCACCAATAGACTTCTCTCAAGTCTCGATACATCTTTGTGGAACCAAGATGGATAGAATATCTGGAGCTATGAGCTTCCTCCATGATCCTCTCTTGAAGTTCATCCACCCTGGGTACACACAATCTACCGTGATACCTTAATATACCATCTCCCCCTTGTTCAAAACCCATCACTTTTTGCTTATGAACATTTGGCTTCAATTCAAGTAAAATAGGATCTTGGTCTTGTTTCTCTTTCACTTTAGACATTAATGATGACTCAGCCCCATTCATCACCACTACTCCTCGTTCATTGGAATCTATTAACTGAACTCCTAATCGTGCAAGTCTGTGCATATATTTTTCTAACTCGATCTTGTCCTCCTCAACATAGGAAGTAATACCCATAGACAATCTGCTCAAAGCATCAGCAACAACTTTAGCCTTACCTGGGTGATAGAGAATACTCATGTCATAATCCTTGAGTAACTCTAACCACCTCTTCTGTCGCTCTTTCTGACTGAACACATACTGAAGACTCTTGTGATCGGTGAACACATCAACATGAACACCATAGAGATAATGACACCATATTTTCAAAGTGAACACTACAACAGCCAACTCTAGGTCATGGGTTGGGTAATTCCTCTCGTGAATCTTAAGCTGTCTGGAGGCATAAGCTATAAATTTGCCATTCTGCATCAAAACACAACCTAGTCCAACTCTCGACGCATCACAATACACAACAAAGCCTTGTGTCCCTTTTGGTAAGGTCAACACTAGAGCAGTAGTCAACCTAGTTTTCAATTCCTGAAAGGTTTTCTCACAAGCTTCAGACCATTGAAACTTAACTGTTTTCTGAGTCAACGGGGATGAAATAGATGAAAACCCCTTGACAAACCTCCTATAATAGCCAGCCAATCCCAAGAAACTCCTGATATTAGTTGGGGATGTGGGTCTAGGCCAGTTCTGCACTGCCACAAT
Organism: Solanum etuberosum; assembly: GCA_029582245.1. Classification (NCBI taxonomy): domain Eukaryota; kingdom Viridiplantae; phylum Streptophyta; class Magnoliopsida; order Solanales; family Solanaceae; genus Solanum; species Solanum etuberosum. Next base: position 35,476 of record JAJONR010000761.1, read on the forward strand.
CTTCTGAGTGTCAACTCGAATCCCATCACCAGAAACAATGTGGCCTAAGAAAGCCACTGACTCAAGCCAAAATTCACACTTAGAGAATTTAACATACAACTCTCTATCTTTGAGAGTTTGAAGAACTACTCTGAGATGACTAGCATGATCTTCCTCATTCCTCAAATAGATTAGAATGTCATCAATGTATACGATAACAAACATATACAGATATGGCTTAAACACTCTGTTTATAAGATCCATGAACACTGCAGGAGCATTAGTCAAACCAAACGACATGACTAGAAACTCATAATGACCATAACGGGTCCTGAATCCTGTCTTAGGAATATCATTTTCTCTTACTCTTAACTGATGATAGCTTGATCTGAGGTCTATCTTAGAAAAATAGGTGGCACCCTGAAGTTGATCGAAAATATCATCAATCCTCGGAAGTTGATACTTATTCTTGATATTAACCTTATTCAACTGACGGTAATCTATGCACATTCTAAGAGAACCATCTTTCTTCCTCACAAATAAGACCGGAGTTCCCCAATGTGAGACAGTTGGTCGAATAAAAACTTTCTCGAGAAGATCTTTTAACTGCTCTTTTAACTCAGCTGGAGCTATTCTATATGGAGGAATAGAGATAGGATGAGTATCAGGAAGAATATCTAAACCAAAGTCTATTTCTCTCTCAGGAGGGACTCCGGGAATAGCTGGTGTCTCAACACTAGAGTCATTAACTCAGATTAAGTGATATATGCACCCCTTGAAAACTAACTTTCTCGCCTTAAGGTACAAAATAAAACGACCCTTTGGCACTGCTGAACTACTCCTCCACTCTATAACTGGCTCATTAGGAAACTGAAACTTAACTACTCCAGTCCTACAATCAACTGAGGCATAACAGGCATGAAGCCAATTTTTTTTGCTTCCAATTGCACACGCAAGTGTACGTGGTCGCACAAGTAATATAGTGGCCCTAAAAGAACCGGATAATCGAACCCAAAGGACTTGTCGATTAACTATTTACTAAATTATATTAATTCTAATTAGTTATTTAAGGGGGAATTTCAAAAGATGAATATATATTAAATAAGCTAAAAAATAAAGATAAAATATCTAAAAAGAAATTAACTAAGAAAAGATAGATGTTTACCCAATCAATGAATGAATCGATCTAGGATTATGATTTAACTAACAATCATGTTTAGCATCAATTTCATTAACTTATTGATTATCTAGTTATTGATTCACGGGGATGATAATATGGTCATGATCTCCCAACCTCTAACCGTCTACCACAATTGACAGCCTAACTACATCGTTGACCGGGGATAGACTGAACCAACTATGGAGTATTACGTTGTCTTCCCGTATTTGAGCCAAGCAAGGCACCTATGTATATCTCTATATTAGACACAAATCAATTCAAGTGATATGCAAGAAAAGATCATGCTCCTTATATTCCCCTTTCTATCCCTCTATTCCTCTCCCGAGTTCAAAAGAAGACAATAAATTTATTCTAATGGTGGCCAAGCATCAAAATAGTAATCACAAGAATATAAGAACAACTAATATGATAAACAAATCATGCCAAATCAAAATCACTAAACAGTCATTTTGTAAGTAAATATAATCCAAGAATGAAAAGTTTAACTCCACATAGACATAGAGCAATTACAACGAATCATTCAAATAAAAGATGCAAAATAAATGAAAGAGAAGAAAAAATGAAACCCTAAATCAAAAGTTCTTTCCTACATTGTATTCTCCTCCTTTAATAATTATTCTTATGAACTATTTATAGATGTAGGAAATCCTGAATAAAATAATTGAGTCCAAAACAAATTGGGAATCCAAAACCAAACGGAATTGGATTCCGTTTAAAACACGCTTCATCCGCTGCCTTCAATGATGCTTGATGCGTTCCCTTTGTGACACGTGGAATATGTGCCAATTTCAATTTAGTTTCTCTTTGCTGCACAATCATAGGTATACAATATTATTTTAAATTTATTCCATTAAGCTATCTGCTTGATATCCTTCTTCAACCTTCCATCTTTAATTCCTTTAGCTTCAAATTTTTTCATCTTCACATCAATTTATTCCTACAAATAAAATACATTATTAAGCACAATCCATAAAATCCATGCTCAAAAATGAAAAATATAAATAATAAATGTGAGGCAAATAATGATTAAAAATATGTATTTTGGCCTCACATCAATATCTATACCGAAGTCTATTTCTCTCTCAAGAGGGACTCCGGGAAGATCATCTGGAAATACCTCTGGAAACTCACTTACAACTGGAACTGACAGAATAGCTGGTGTCTTAACACTAGATTCATTAACTCGAACTAAGTGATAGATGCACCCCTTTGAAATTAACTTTCTCGCCTTAAGGTACGAAATAAAACGACCCTTCGGCACTGCTGAACTAGTCCTCCACTCTATAACTGGATCATTAGGAAACTGGAACTTAACTACTCGAGTCCTACAATCAATTGAGGCATAACAGGCGTGAAGCCAGTCCATACCTAGAATAACATCAAAATCTACCATGTCTAACTCGGCTAAGTCAGCCATGGTGTTCTTGTGATTGACAGAAATGTTACAATCACGATAAACTCTCTCAGCTAGAATAGACTCACCAACAGGTGTATAAACACTGAAGGGCTCAAGAAATTGCTCAGAAAGGATATTAAAATTTATAGCAACATAAGGAGTCACAAAAGATAGATTCGCACCTAGATCTAGTAAAGCATAAACATCAAAAGAAAAGACTTTGATCATACCAGTGACAACATATGGAAAATTCTCTTGCTCTTGGCAACTAGTGATAGCATACAGACGGTTTGCTCCTCCTCATGTCCCTGAAGTAGCTCCTTTAGGTGCAGCTCTGTCTGGCAGAGCCACTGAAGAAGATTGGGCTCTATTGCTCCCATTACCACTACCTTGCCTGTTCTTAGGGCACTCTTTCATGAAGTGACCATTCTAACCACACTTGAAGCAACCCGTGGAGCCATCACGACACACTCCTGAGTGGGTTCCACCACACTTAGCACATGCAGGAGTCCCATTACCTCCTTGTGCCACACTACCTTGCAACTGTGCAGGTCTAGCTCTCAAGTTCTGAGAATTTTGATTCTTGAACTCACCTCTGTTCCTTGGTGCAGGTGCACTAGCAGATGATGTAGAGGTACATTTTGCTTTTGTTGGAAAGATGACCAGTTTGCATTACTCTTCTGCTACCCGGACTCGTTCCCAGTAGTCTTAGCTTTCTTGTTTCAAAATTCTTCTCTATCTTTCAGTTTATCTTCCTCAACCTGCTGCACATGGATCATAAGTCTTGCTATGTCCATGTATCCTATAAACATAGCTACCTTACCCTCTTTTCTTGATAGACGAGACAAACCAACAACAAACAGACTCATCCTACTCCTTTTGTCAGCAACCATCTCCGGGGCATAACGGGACAGTTGGGTGAACTTAAGGCTGTACTCATGTACGCTCATAGATTCTTGCTTAAGAGTGAGGAATTACCTTACCTTAGCCTCTCTCAGTTCACGGGGAAAGAAACACCCCAAGAAGGCCTCCTCAAACACCACCTAGCTCACAATTGGTGCACCTTCTGCTCTATTCTTCTTCCGTTGGTCAAACCAGATTCTAGCAACACCCTTCAATAGGTATGCAACCAGTTCCACTTGCTCAGAATCAACAACATGCATAATCTTAAAAACCTTTTGTACCTCTTCCACAAAGTTTTCTGGATCCTCAGTGACACTTGAACCGGTGAAGTCTGGAGGATTCATCCTTAAGAACTCACGGATCCTAGATGTATCAGCCACATCCCGTCGATTCCCTCTTTGTTGCCCAGCTTGGTTGGTCACCACTTGGCTCAACATCCAGATAGCATCCCAGAACTCAGCGTTAGTGACCTCTCCTTCGGGTTGCACTTCTGGTGCATTGGGGTCCCCTCGATCCTGAGGATCAACATTCTTCCTAGCAGGACAACTTCGGACAACTCTTCGTGGAAGGATGATCCGAAAGATACACGCAAGCACGAATTAGAAGGAAACTTTATAGATTTAAACTCTATCACACGAAAAGAGTATGAAAAATGTGAGATAGTTCCTAAATGTCGCAACCTTCTAATTATAGATGTGGAGCGCTTCACACCGATAACTAGGAATTTACAGACACAGCTTTATAGACATCCTAGGACTCTTGAACTCTGTGCTCTGATATAAAGTTTGTCACTCCCCGAGCCTACCCCCTGGACGTGGCCGGCACTCGAGAGCCATTGTTGGCCCCAAGCAAACCCTTAGCCTAGCTTAACTCTTAGCGGAAGACTTACTCATAAACACGATGAACTCAAAAGCACAACTTTACTCAATGTCTCAAAGAAATACTCAGAATGGTTTAGAAATAACACATTCAACTATACCGAAAGGCAACTCAAGTCTCAACATGAAACACTAAAAATGAAAAGACTCATGAACTATATCTATCTATCTATAAAGCCTATAATACTATGAGGGATGTCGGAACAAGACCCCCGATCATCCTAACAATTGAAATAACTGAAGTAAAGAAGGGATCCTCCAGAAGCAGGGAGGCTCACCAAATAACTCTGGAACTCAACTGGATCAACGTGCTGGATGCTGATCCTGGTTATCTGTATCTGCATCATAAAAGATGCAGGCCAAATGGCGTCGGTACATGGAATGTACGAGCATGTGAGGGGAAATCAAAACATGACATAAGCTTGAACTGGAACTGAAGAAACAACTTACCTCGTCTCATCTCAACTCAATTCAATATAAAGCAATAACAATAATGCAATATAAAGAAAAACTTTTAAACTGTAGATAAAAACTCAATGTATTTGAAAATAAAATATAACTCAGTTTGTATGCAAAAATACAAAATAAACTCTGTGGGAGATTCTCTAACTGATAACCATCACTATGAGCTATGTGATGATACAACGTCTAGCCCACGGTGCCAAAACTGTCCTATACATTTCTGGGGTATAGAACCTACTAAGTGGATCCAGTAGTCTATGCTAAAAAGTAATAAGGAATCATCTAAAAAGTATGACCCTTTCTACCCACGTTGGATACATAGTTTATGCGGGATGTGAGTTGTTAGAACTCTCCCCCATATCGTTGCGCAATACTACTCCCAAAATATAACTTAGCTCAAATGTTTTAAAGAAAACATTTCCTCTTGCTCAACTTTGAGATTATTACTCAAAAAGATTTCTCTAAAAAGAGATAGTACTTAAAACTGCTCATGAACTCTTTTGAAAATCGGTGTTTCCTCTCATCTTAAATGTAAAAACATTTGCTTTTGGGAATACTTATTCTCATATATCATTTTAAAAATATCAAACTCAGCTCTACTCTTCCTCAAACTCAAATGCTCAAGTCTTAAAACAAGCTTAAAAACGTTTGCAAAAGACTTCTCAAAAGGCTCGAAAGAACTCTCAAGACTTGACTCTGAGCTCTACCTTGAATTTGAATTATGTATTCAAGGTTATGATTTCATGTTATGAATGATCTATCGATGTTTAGAAGTAGTTTAGAGTAGTTAGAATCAATAGGTATTGAAGGAATACCTTAAAAGAACTCAGACAGGTTAAAGAACTGAAGACAGGACGGTGCAGGCGACCTTGGCGCACTGAGTGGCGCTGGGGCCAGCCCCTAAACTACTGAAGGGTAGTTGGGGTGCATTGGCTGGCGCAGGGCGCCAGGCCCCAAACTACAGAAGTACCTTTCTGGCGCACTGGTTGGCGCAGGGCGCCAGCCTCTGCCCAGAATTCCTCGACGAATTTTCTTTCTCGTTTTCTGACCCTAATTCACCTAGAATCAAATGGTTTCTTCCCCACTCACTTAGGTTTGAATAACCAACATAAGTACACAATAATTTTCTCAAAACAAACCTCAAATCACTAACTTTTATCTCAAGAACTCATCAAAATACCAACAGTCAAGATTACAAATGGAATTTCAAGAAAACTCATCATGAACTCAAACCCTTCAACTTTGAGAACTAAATTTAATTAAAATAGCATGATTGGTGTGTGGGTGAACAAACCCAACACTACGAGAACTCACATACCTCTTAGGGATCAAACCCTTGGCGAAACAATCCTCGAGTCACAAGAAATCTCGATGAACGCCTTGAACCTTTTCCTTTTTTCTCCTCTTTTCTCTTCTTGAACTTTCGTCTAAAACCCTAAGCATAAATTAGGATTGTGAAAACTGAAACAAATTAGTTTGGACCCCTAAATATTACCATAATTCATTTTAAGCTGATGGGGTAAGGAAAAGACCAAAATAGCCCTCATATTTTTGGGTAACTTTCCTTAACTAGACAAGCTAACTTCAGACGGGAATATCTCCCTCATACGACCTTGAAATTCAGAAAACTCTCTGGCGTTGGAAAAAGGATTCCAAGAGCTTTCATTTGATATTTTAAGGGACACCTAACTCATCTTGTTGACCCAAAACTCACAACTTAAGCATAACTTGTAAAATTTCAGATTTGGCTCTTTCCAAATTAATTCTTTCTAATTTTAGCTCTTTCTAAGGTGGGATGTTACAATATCTACCCCTTGGGAACATTCGTTCTCATATGAGATCACTCTAAAGTAAAACTAAGGGTGGAAGCATCTAACACCCAAATCAAACACTCTTCATGCAAATTAACACAACATTTCAACTTAAAAAGTACTAAGAAAAGAATTAGTACGTTTATTGGCAACTTCTCCGGGCTCAAAGAGATGTGGATATCTCTTCTTCATATCCTCCTCAGCCTCCCAAGTAGCTTCCTCAACAAACTGATTCCTCCATAAGACCTTGATTGATGCTACCTCCTTGGTTCTCAACTTGCGAACCTGATGATCCAGAATCTGAACGGGAATCTCCTCATAAGATAGGATATCCTTAATACCAATATTTCCAGTCGGTATAATAAGTGAAGGATCGCCTATACACTTCTTCAACATTGAAATGTGAAACACCAGATTGACTGTTTCTAATTCTGACGGTAGCTCCAATTCATAGGCTACATTGCCAATCCTCTTGATATCTTGTAAGGACCAATATATCGGGGACTAAGCTTCCCCTTATTTCCAAACCTCATAACACCCTTATTGGGTGAAACCTTCAAGTAAACTCAATCATCTACCTCAAACTCTAAGTCTCTTCTCCTAACATTAGTATAGGATTTCTGACGACTCTGCGCTGTTTTCAACCTTTCTTGAATAGTCTTAACTTTCTCCAGATCTTGGTGAACCAAGTCTGGTCCTATCAACCCAGCCTCACCAACCTCAAACCATTCAATAGGGGATCTACATATTTTCCCATAAAGAGCCTCATATGGAGCCATTTAGATGCTAGAGTGGTAATTGTTGTTGTGAGCAAAATCTATTAAAGGTAAGTGATCATCCCAACTACCCTTGAAATCGATCACACAAGCCCTCAACATATCTTTTAAAGTCTGAATCGTACGCTCTGCTTGACCATCAGTGTGAGGATGAAAAGCAGTACTCAAATTTACCTTGGAACCAAAACCTTTCTGGAAAGACTTCCAAAATTTTGCGGTGAATTGCGCACCTCTACTTGAAATAATGGAGACAGGAACTCCATGAAGTCTGACTATCTCTTTAATATATAACTTGGCATAATCCTCTGTTGTGAATGTAGTCTTTACCGATAAGAAATGGGTTGGTGTAGTCATTCGATCTACAATCACCCAAATTGAATCATGGTGTTTGTGAGACTGCGGTAAACCAGTAATAAAATCCATATTGATCATCTCCCACTTCCATTCCAGAAGATCGATGTTCTAAGCCATACCACAGGGCCTCTGGTGCTCTACCTTGACTTTTTGGAAATTCGGGCACTTAGCAAGGAACTCTGCAATACCCCTCTTTATACTACTCCCTGATAGATGAGTAGGCTTCCCCTTTCGATTCATAGAATGTGATCTGGGACATGATGGGAGTTTGCATGTCTCGGTAGGAAAGATATCACCGGAGTATAGCACAAGATCGCCTTTTCTTGCTGCCATGGGGACCTGTGAACAAGGTAAACCTAATGAGAACTAAAAACGGGGGGTACCACATTGGGCAGAAGACGATCCAAAAAGTTAAGGCTGCACATGGGTCTCCTTGAAGAACGGAGTCTAGGGTAAAGAAACAAAGGTAGAGTGGGCACACTTTTACTGTGCTTGGATTGGCATGGCTGTCCCTCAACCAACTTCTTTATTGTCTTGAAACTCCGCTCTGAACCCGAATCGTAGAACTCTGACATGATAGATTTCTCATCTCAGGTTAATCAATTCAATGATCGGCTTCTTTATTTTTCTCAATATGATTCTTCAAAGATGCTAAAATTGACTATCTCATGGAAGGGATTGGGATGTGAGAGAAAGTCTTACGATCCAACTATCTCTTGTACCCCCTAATTGGTGCTGAGAAGTCTTCATCTTGGCATCCATCGCCACTCCCCATGCTGGTAAGAAAAGGGTCAATCCGGTGGCGCTTCGACGTCTTGAGCGAGTGAGAGCCTTGATCCAAGGCCGGGTGCTGTCGCAATCCGCAGAAGTAGCTTCAATCGAAGGTTACGCAACTGCCAATAAAGACATTGCTCTACGACTGGTACTGACGCATGAACTTGGTTACTGGTTTGACCGGTTTGTTGGCAAAAGGAAAGGTCTGTTCATTTGTCCAGAAATATGTTTTCGGCGTATCTATCGATTGAACCAGGGGCGAAGCTGGTCCATCCAATCAGCCCCCACAAGTGGTCCCCTATCCGTATCAACTGGATGAAGTGATAGGAGGGATTCCATTCAGTCTATCCAGCAGCGGCTCCTAGCCAAATACTCTTATAATCCCCCTATCGGGATCATGTACCTGGCTGAAATAGAGGCAAAAGACCTATTCGAGGTCAAGGTCGAGATTCTAAGGATCATGGCGGTCTTTGATCCAATGGGGGATGGAAGGCCCTTCTACAATTACGTTTAAAGTCCTTTATTACTTTCCCGATTGGCACCTCGGGTCGGTAGCTGGGCTCCGGGGTATTACTACCACGTCTACTATCGACCCGAACCCAAAGAAGGAAAAGAACGGACTAAAGCGAGGAGTTCATTAGCCATACATAGTTAAGGAGGATTTTAGGCTTACCAATATTGACTAATTACAGAATCTATTTATTCCTAGACGCCCGACAAGAGGCGCAGGCTCCCGAAGAGAAAAACCCAACGAATGTCAGATGCAAAGCCCCGCACCTCATTAAGATCATATTGGCGTACTCTCCCAAAAAAGAAAGAGCAGACCCCTTTGAAGACGAGAGTGAGGTACAACAAGGCCATTTCTGTCCACCGCCCTTCTCACGGAGCCGTACGTGGACGTTACCGCTCATACAGATCCCAGCCAGCAAGTAGTAATAGACTTCTCTCAAGTCACGATACATCTTTGTGGAACTAGGATGGATAGAATATCTGGAGCTATGAGCTTCCTCCATGATCCTCCCTTGAAGTTCATCCACCTTGGGTACACACAATCTACCTTGATACCTCAGACCATCTCCAACCCACCTCTATTTTTACTCTCCATTCTCTATATTTGGAGAGTAAAATAGAGAATGGGCTCTCCAACCACTCTTTAATTAACTCTCTATTTTCCATTTATAGAGAGGTGAATAGTAGTTCTCCAAATTTGGAGAACTACTATTCACACTCTCCATTTCACTTTTTGATTATTTTATTATTATTTCTATTATTTGTAATTAACATATTATTTTTGAAATAAGATCATTAATTAAATCTCTAATATTCATAATTCTTTTAAAATGTAATATAACATTTAAAAAATATATTATTTAATATATACTACCTTCATCCCGAATTAATAATCTTTCAATTTTTTTTTAATTTTCGTCATTTTAATATAATTTGATATTATTATTAATTTTCACTATGAAGAAGACACAAAATTAAAATGATAAGATGGAAATTTTAATTTAAAAATATAATACATAATATAATAATTTAAATACAAGATAATAATACAATACATAACATAATAATTTTATCACAATAATAATTTAGTAATCTGGTAGGTCATTTCCAGATTTAACAATATTCGGGAAAAAATTAGTGTATGATCCAGAGAATTGTTGTGGTTGTAATTGCGGTTGTGCTTGTTGATTTATGTAATGTTTATGTAATTGTATTTCATTAATAATTTCACTTTTATTTGTATTGTCCATTAATTTGTATATTATATAATATTAACTTGCAATTTATGTTATTTAGTAATTAGGAATACAATAAATTTTATATTAAATAATGAATTTTAAAAAATAAAATTTTATATTACATAAAAATTATATAAAGTGATTATTTGAAAAAAAAAGATTTATATTATGAAATAAGAAAATGAGAATGAAATAAATATAATAATATAATATTGAGGAGAGAGAAGAAGATTCTTTTTTAGAGAGTAAAATTAGAGAATTGGGTTGGAGTTGGTTGTATGAAAAAATAGAGAACTCTATATTTGGAGAGTAAAATAGAGGTTAGGGTTAGAGATCCCCTCTATACACCATCTCCCCCTTGTTCAAAAGCCATCACTTCTTGCTTATGAACATTTGCCTTCAATTCAAGAAAATAGGATCTTGGTCTTGTTTTTCTTTCACTTCAGACACTATTGATGACTCAGCCCCATTCAATACCACTACTCCTCCTTCGTTGGAATCCATTAACCGAACTCCTAATCGTGCAAGTATGAGCACATCTTTTGCTAACTCTCTCTTGTCCTTCTCAACATGGGAAGTACTACCCATAGACAATCTGCTCAAAGCATTAGCAACAACATTATCCTTACCTGGGTGATAGAGAATAGTCATGTCATAATCCTTGAGTAACTCTAACCACCTTCTCTATCGCTCTTTCTGACTGAACACATACTGAAGACTCTTGTGACCGGTGAACACATCAACATGAACACCATAGAGATAATGACGCCATATTTTCAAAGCGAACACAACAATAGCCATCTCTAGGTCATGGGTTAGGTAATTCCTCTCGTGAATCTTAAGGTGTCTGGAGGCATAAGCTATAACTTTGAAATTCTGCATCAATACACAATCCAGTCGACCTCTCATTGCATCACAATACACAACAAAGCCTTGTGTCCCTTCTGGTAAGGTCAACACTGGGGCAGTAGTCAACCTAGTTTTCAATTCCTGAAAGCTATTCTCACAAGCTTCAGATCATTGAAACTTAACTGTTTTTTTAGTCAACTTAGTCAACGGGGATGAAATAAATGAAAACCCCTCGAGAAGCCTCCTATAATAGCCAGCCAATCCCAAGAAACTCCTAATATCAGTTGGGGATGTAGGTCTAGGTCAATTATGCACTACCTCAATCTTTTGAGTGTCAACTCGAATCCCATCACCAGAAACAATGTGGCCTAAGAACGCCACTGACTCAAGCCAAAATTCACACTTAGAGAATTTTTCATACAACTCTCTTTCCTTGAGAGTTTGAAGAACTACTCTGATATGACTAGCATGATCTTCCCCATTCCTCGAATAGATTAGAATGTCATCAATGAATACAGTAACAAACATATCCAGATATGGCTTAAACACTCTATTCATAAGATCCATGAACGCTGCAGGAGCATTAGTCAAACCAAATGACATAACCAGAAACTCATAATGACCATAGCAGGTCCTGAATGCTGTCTTAGGAATATCATTTTCTTTTAGTCTTAACTGATGATAACCTGATCTGTGGTCTATCTTAGAAAAACAGGTGGCACCCTGAAGTTGATCAAAAATATCATCAATCCTCGGGAGTGGATACTTATTCTTGATAGTAACCTTATTCAATTGACGGTAATCTATGCACATTCTAAGAGAACCATCTTTCTTCCTCACAAATAAGATTGGAGCGACCCAAGGTGACACAGTTGGTCGAATAAAGACTTTCTCGAGAAGGTCTTTCAACTGCTCTTTTAACTCTTTTAACTCAGCTGGAGCCATTCTATAAGGAGAAATCGAGATAGGACGAGTATCAGGAATAATATCTATACCGAAGTCTATTTCTCTCTTAGGAGGGACTCCGGGAAGATCATCTGGAAATTCCACCTCTGGAAACTCACTTACAACTGGAACTGACTGAATAGATGGTGTCTCAACACTAGATTCATTAACTCGGATTATGTGATAGATGCACCCCTTGGAAAGTAACTTTATCACCTTAAGGTACGAAATAAAACGACCCTTCCGCACTTCTAAATTAATCCTCCACTCTATAACTGGCTCATTAGGAAACTGGAACTTAACTACTCGAGTCCTACAATCAACTGAGGCATAACAGGCAGGAAGTTAGTCCATACCTAGAATAACATCAAAATCTACCATGTCTAACTCGAGTAAGTCAGCCATGGTGTCCTTGAGATTGACAGAAATGGTACAATCACGATAAGCTCTCTCAGCTAGATTAGACTCACCAACAGGTGTATAAACACTGAAGGGCTCAAGAATTTGCTCAGGAAGGATATTAAAATTTATAGCAACATAAGGAGTCACAAAAGATAGACTCGCACCTGGATCTAGCAAAGCATAAACATCAAAAGAAAAGACTTTGATCATACCAGTGACAACATCTGGCAAATTCTCTTACTCTTGGCGACTAGTGATAGCATACAGATGGTTTGCTCCTCAGCCTGTCCCTGAAGTAGCTCCTCTAGGTGCAACTTTATCTGGCGGAGCCACTGAAGAAAATTGGGCTCTATTGCCCCCATTACCACTACCTTTCTTGTTCTTAGGGAACTCTTTCATGAAGTGAACATTCTAACCACACTTGAATCAACCAGTGAAGCCATCACGACACACTCCTGAGTGGGTCCTACCACACTTAGCATATGCAGGAGTCACATTACCTCCTTGTGCCACACTACCTTGTGACTGTGCAGGTATAACTCTAAAGTTATGAAAATTCTAATTCTTGAACTCACCTCTATTCCTTGGTGCAGGTGCACTAGCAGATGATGGAGCAGGTCCATTTTGCTTTTGTTGGAAAGATGACCGGTTCGCATTAATCTTCTACTTCCCGGACTCGTTCCCAATCGTCTTAGCTTTCTTGTTTCAGAATTCTTCTTTATCTTTCAGTTTATCTTCCTCAAACTGCTGCACATGGATCATAAGTCTTGCTATGTCCATGTCTCCTATCAATATAGATGCCTGACCCTCTTTGCTTGAAAGTAAAGAAGGGATCCTTCGGAAGCAAGGAGGCTTACCAAACAACTCTGGAACTCAAATGGATCAACGAAGTGCTCTGCATCATAAAAGATGCAGGCCAAATGGCGTCAGTACATGGAATGTACGAGCATGTGAGGGCAAATCTAAAACATGACATAAGCTTGAACTGGAACTGAAGAAACAACTTACCTCGTCTCATCTCAACTCAACCTCAAATTAATTCAATATAAAGCAATAACAATAATGCATTATAAAGAAAAGCTTTTAAAATTGTAGATAACAACTCAATGTATTTGAAAATACAATATAACTCAGTTTGTATGCAAAAATACAAAATAAACTTTGTGGGAGATTCTCTAACCGACAACCATCACTATGAGCTATGTGATGATACAACGTCTAGCCCACACTGCCAGAACTGTCCTATACTTTACCGGGATATATGAACTACTAACTAAGTGGATCCACTAGTCTATGCTAAAAAGCAACAATGAATCATCTAAAAAGTATGACCCTTTCTACCCACGTTGGCTACATGGTTTATGGGGGCTGTGAGTTGTTAGAACTCTCCCCCATATCGGTGCTCAATACTACTCCCAAAATATAACTTAGGTCAAATGTTTTAAAGAAAACATTTCCGCTTCCTCAACTTTGAGATTATTACTCAAAAGATTTCTCTAAAAAGAGATAGTACTTAAAACTGCTCATGAACTCTTTTAGAAATCGGTGTTACCTATCATTTTAAATGTAAAAACATATACTCTTGAGAATACTTAGTTCCTATATATCATTTTAAAGAAAATGAACTCAGCTCTACTCTTCCTCAAACTCAAATGCTCAAGTCTTAAAACAAGTTTAAAAAGATTTGCAAAAGACTTCTCAAAAGGCTCGAAAGAACTTTCAAGACTCTACTCTTAGCTCTAACTTGAATTTGAATTATGAATTCAAGGTTATGATTTCATGTTATGAATGATCTATAGATGTTTAGAAGTAGTTTAGAGTAGTTAGAATCAATAGGGATTGAAGGAATACTTTAAAGGAACTTAGACGGGTTAAAGAACTGAAGACAAGACAGGGGCAGACAACCCTGGCGCACTAAGTGGCATTGGGAGCCAGCCCCTAAACTACTGAAGGGTAGTTGGGACGCACTGGCTGGCGCAGGGAGCCAGGCCCCAAACTACAGAAGTACCTTTTCGGCGCACTGGTTGGCGCAGGGTGCCAATCTCTGCCCAGATTTCCCCGAGGAATTTTCTTTCTCGTTTTCTGACCCTAATTCGCCTAGAATCGAATGGTTTCTTCCCCACTCACTTAGATTCGAATACCCAATGTAAGTACATGATAATCTACTCAATTTAAACCTCAAATCACTAACTTTTAAGTCAAGAACTCATCAAAATCCCAACAATCAAGATTACGAATCGAATTTCAAGAAAACTCATCAAGAACTCAAACCCTTCAACTTTGAGAATGAAATTTCATTAAAATAGCATGATTGGCGTGTGGGTGAATGATCCCAACACTATGAGAACTCATATACCTATTAGGGATGAAACCCTTGGCGAAACAATCCTTGATTCGCAAGAAATCTCGACGAACGCCTTGAACCTTTTCCTCTTTTCTCTTCTTGAACTTTCTTCTAAAACCTTAAGCGTAAATTAGGATTGTGAAAATTGAACCAAATCAGTTTAGACCCCAAAATATTACCATGATTCGTTTTAGGTTGATGGGGTAAGGAAAAGACCAAAATACCTCTCATATTTTTGGGTAACTTTTCTTAACTGGATAGGCTACCTTCAAACGGGCATATCTCCCTCATACGAGCTCGAAATCCAGCAAACTTTATGGCGTTGGAAAGAGGATTCCAAGACCTTTCATTTGATTTAATATGGGCCACCTAACTCATCATGTACTGAAAGTTATGGTTATTTGAAGTTGACCCAAAACTCACAACTTAAGCATATCTTGTAAAATTTCAGATTTTTTTCTTTCCAAATTAATTCTTTCTAATTTTAGCTCTTTCTAAGGCGGGATGTTACAACTCCCCACAAGTAAAGTATTTTATTTTTATATTGCTTTAAATTTCATACCTTATTGTAAAGCTCAAATGGTTTACACTTCATGTTCATATATTGATTCAGTTGAGTTTCTTTCATTTCAGTCATACAGTTTAGTTTCTGTTTTACTCAGCCATATAATATACTCGTACATTCAATGTACTAACGTCGTTTAACCTACATCTTTTATGATGGAGATACAAGTGTTCAGCATCATCAACAGACATTTCATTGAGGTCACCTTACACTCGTAGCCTCATTGCTTTCGGGAGAATCCATTTTCATTTCCGTTTTAGTAGTATTTGAGGTGTCGTGGGTCTTGTTCTGACATCTATCTTGAACTGCTATAGGCTTCATAGACAGACAAAATTAGATGGAGCATTGTTTTCTCAGGATGTTCATGTAGCTTATGACTTATGTTGAGTATTTGCAAGACAGTATTTTAAGACCTTCTTGAATGTCTAAATGTTCATCTATTTTGAGCTTCCGCGTACATTGTAGAGTCATGTGAGTCATAGCAGTCAGGCCAATGATTCGCTTGAGGATCAAAAATGGTTCTTGAGTGCAGTCACGTCCAGGGTGTAGGCTCGGGTCGTGACATGGCTTTTCCTCTGAATCTACTTCCCTCAAAACACTAACTGAATGAGCAACACATTCCACACAATAAGCAATGTATGGCCAAAAAATTTGATCATACAAAACTGTAGATCTTGTTTTCACCCCTTCATGTTTCTTATCCCAAGAGGATTTATTTCATGCTTCGGAAAAAAATATAGATCTAAGACCTTTTTTTTTGCTTTTGGATGCTTTGAAGTGTGAGAGAAGCCGTAGAAAAGCGAGTAACAACAGGACGAAGAAGTTCATGAATATTTGTAAATGATCTCATTAAATTCAACACCCAAGTATGTCCATAAATAAATCTCACTATTGCTTTTACTTTTGTAAGTGTGTTTTGATGAATTTTCAACTTCCCTATGTCTTCTGACAAGAGATCAATACAATGTGTAGCACATGATGTTTAGTAAACAAGTGATCTAGTTTCCATTATTCTTTTTCCGGTGTTCACAAAATTAAGACCATTATCGGTTATTATCT
Source organism: Solanum etuberosum (assembly GCA_029582245.1). Taxonomy (NCBI): domain Eukaryota; kingdom Viridiplantae; phylum Streptophyta; class Magnoliopsida; order Solanales; family Solanaceae; genus Solanum; species Solanum etuberosum. Next base: position 51,901 of record JAJONR010000761.1, read on the forward strand.
GCATAACATTCTCTTCTTCGACTTCATCTATGACTCTATTCAAATGCAATGCAAGCATTTCACCATTTTTTATAGAATCAGAAGCATCAATCGATCTTAAAAACAGAGTACCAGCCGGACTATTAATTAGAAAGCTTATGAAGCATCTACTTTTACCATCTGTCCAACTATCAGACATTATAGAACAACCATACTGCTTCCAAGATTTCTTATTCATCTAACATCTTGTTAATATTTGTAACCTCATCTTTCAGTATCCAAGTTCTCAACTCATGCATTGAAGGAGGCACAAAACCAGGGCCATAATTAGCAACTCCTTCAAACATAGGCAAATAGTATGGATCATTTGCAATATTAAATGGAATACCAGTTGAGAAGAAGAACCTACCAATTCGCTGACAAACTTCTTTCCTTTCTTCTTTTTTCCATTTGGAGTTCAAAGTAACTTGTCTTGCTTGAGTATTCAAAAAATTATCTATCGGACCTCTAGCCTTTGGAGGTAGATTTTCTGTAGTGTGACAAGAACCTGATTCGCTGCCCATATTACTACTTCCAGTTGTAGTACTTCACATTTATTCTAAAGTAGCATTTCGCATAGTTTTCACGGTTTGAACCTTCAATAATGCTTTCTTGCATTCTTCCTCTACATCATTTGGAACCTTAAGACAAGGTTTTATTCCTTTACGGGTGCCTTCTAAATGTTGCTTAAGCCTATTAATCGTGCCGCTACAAGTATGTTCACAGAATCTGCATTTGAAGTACTTCTCATTCGGAGTCACGATTGTATATTTCCATGTAAAATATTTTTGCACTCACATTATTAGAGACATCTTCATCCATTGTGATGCTTTAGAGTTTAGTCTTTTGGATTACCTACAAGCGAAGTGAGACGGAGACATATAAAGTACAACTACAAAGTATAAATCATAAGACCGGAAAAAAACCATGAAATAAAATCTACAAAAAAGGAGGACATTCTTGAACTTTAAACTTTATAACATTTCTTTATGCTTCATCTTGAACTCCAAATTTCATAACATTATTTGTTTTTTTTAACAAAATAAATTTACTTGCTAATAAGTAAACACAAAATTACTATTATAGATCATTAAAATTTAAAGATGATGAGAATTTTGATAAAAAAAATTCACAATGATGTTTAGATGAATCTAAAAGTTACAACTTACAACATTCTTGATTCACATATCACAAATTCATTACATATATTGATGAATAGCTTAACAATAGAATAATAAGTAATAGAACTACAGAAGTTAAGCAAAAGAATAAGTCATACCTTTTAGGATGGTGAGAGTAGGATCTTCTGCTAAGAATAAGAGCTAAAGTTAGGGTTTTTTAATTGAAAATTCTATCTAGAAATATGATCCGTCAATAAAAAGTAAAAAATCTGTAGAATATAAGTATATAAGGAAGTGGGTAAAATATAAAATTACAAATACAATGATAATTCTCTAAAATATCCCTAATTTTTGTTAGATCCATTAAGCGTAAGTTTTTGCACAAATACGTGTATTGTGCCTAAATGTACTCCCCATTGAAAAAAATGTACGCTCGTGAGAACTACGCCTCTACACTGTACCCCGGTATGTTTTTATTGCGTCTCACCCCGAGGCTCGCCCCAATTGCATTTTTTAAAACATTGTGTTTCCTATTCAAGTTTTAAATTTTTATTTTTAGTCTAATATTTCATTAATCTTCTTGACATGACATCTTGAAATAAAAATTAATAATATTAGATATTCAACCTCTGGCAAGTATTGTCTTTCCTACGGAGTATTCCACTTGTGGATAAAGTCATATTTACAGGGACAAATTGGGCACACCTTCCAAACTTTTTGAAACTACATCACAAATTTGTATTGTAATGTAAAAATACATCACATAACAAAGATATTATTACAAATTACAGTGCAAATGTGGGATGCAACACAAAAAGATTGTGACACACATGACGGAGGACAAGTTGATGAAGCGGGGCCAAAGAGAAAGACTAATAGACTTCTGGGCTAGTAAGTATATGAACAAGTGATCATATGAAATCTTAGGCAAATTTCACATTCAAAAGATAAAAAAAAGTAAAGTGTTATATATGATAGAACACACGTGTTATACATATTTTGAGCATCAATAATGGCATAGCCCAAGAAATAAATTTGAGGTTTATTGTGTCCAAACGAACAATATATGTCAATTTCTTAGTTTATGACAACTGTGATATTTTAATTGGACTCCTAGAGTACAATTATGGGATTAAAGTCATCGATAAGATCGAGTGTAACAGACTGATTCGGTCGTTATAAGTAAGTCCATAGGAAAAGAATATGAGCTAGAAATTGTCTGGGTAGTAACTTAAAAATTCTTGGCTTGACTAGGCTAGCCTCACATGAAATCTAGGCTAGGTGAGGTCTAGGGTCATACGAAAAAAGGGTGGGATATTTGTGACTTCCTTCATGCTATAACTTGATTCCAATTGGTATCTGGCGATCTAAATTGGTATCTAACCTCTTTCACTCTTCTGTCCGTAGATGGTTTATACTAGACATAACGTGGTGAGGGGTGGTAGCTCCAGCAACAGAGTCATCGATTGAGCCCGTAACTAAAGAGCATGGCAGAGGCAGAGGGAAAGGTAGAGGAAGGGGCAGAGGAAGAGCAACACCCACCAGAGGTGGAGCTCAAAATGTGAAGGCACCAAGAGAAGCGACCCCACCCCCACCCTAGGACCCAGTTGAGGAAGAGATTGAAATCAAGATCGAGGATGAGGTCGAGCCTAAAGTGAGGATGGAAACTGGGATATCATGTTTTCTTCTTATAGATATGGGGACTGTTCAGCAGGTACTCGCTTTTCTGAGTGGGTTGGTAGGTACTTGAGCCACTCCCATGGCTCAGACTACTCCGGTTCTGATTATTCAGACTATTGCTGCCACGTTCCCAATGTGGATGGGGATGAAGGAGATAGCACTCTGTTCCGTCCATTTCTCGGTCATGTTATTACTGGTACAAATCATGAGATATTGACCCCCGTGGTTATCGATATGTTGAAATTCTTTCATCTTGATGTTTATGCTTTACTTGATCCCAGTACTACCTTACTTTTTGTGACACCATATGTGGCTATGAGGTTTGATGTTCTTACGGATGTGTTAATAAATCTTTTTTCCATTTCTACTCCTATTGGTGAATCTATTGTGGCTAAGAGAGTCTATAGAAGTGTCCCGTCTCCTTATCCCATAGAGTCACTTATGTTGATCTTGTAGAACTTGATATATTAGATTTTGTTGTTATTTTTTATATGGATTGACTCCATTCTTGTTATGCTTCTATTGATTGTAGAACTCGAGTGGTCAAGTTTCAATTTCCTAATGAGCCCATCCTAGAGTGGAAAGGGGAAAATTATATTCCTAAAGGTTAGTTCATTTCTTGCCTTAAAGCTAGGTAATGATTTCTAAGGGTTGCATATACAATCTTGTTCAGGTTAGGGATACGGATTCCGAAACCCCTATCTTTGAGTCGGTGCCCGTTGTTAATGAGTTTCTGTAAGTTTTTCCAGATGATCTACCCGATGTTCCTCCCGAAAGGGAAATAGACTTCGGTTTTGACCTTCTCCCCAATACGCAACCTATGTCTATTCATCCTTACCGTATGGCTCCGGTGGAACTTAAGGAATTGAAAGAGCAGTTGAAGGATTAGTTGGATAAGGGTTTCATCCGACCGAGTATCTCTCCCTGGGTGCTTTAGTTTTGTTTGTTCGTAAGAAGGATGATTCACTTCGCATGTATATTTATTACCGATAATTGAACAAGGTTACCATTAAGAATAATTATCCTCTTCTAAGGATAGATGATTTGTTTGATCAATTCCAAGGTGCGAGTTACTTTTCTAAGATCGACCTCCAGTCGGGTTATCACCAATTGAGGGTGAAGAAAGATGACATTCCGAAGATGGCTTTTCAAACTCGATTTGGTCATTATTAGTTTTTGGTCATGTCGTTTGGTTTGATTAATGCTCCGAACGCATTTATGGACTTGATGAGTAGAGTGTTTAGATAATACCATGGCATGTTTGTGATTGCGTTCATCGATGATATTTTTATTTCCTCAAGGAGTGAGGATGAGCACACCGATCATCTGAGGATTGTGTTGGAAGTCATCAAGGACCAACAATTGTTGGCAAAGTTTAGTAAATGTGAGTTTTTGTCGGGATCCGTGGCTTTTCTTGGCCACATTGTTTCCGCTAAGGGTATTGAGGTAGATCCTAAAAAGACGGATGTGGTTAAGAGTTGGCCTAAACCTCTATCCTCTTCAGATATTTGAAGTTTCTTGTGTTTGACTGGTTATTATAGAAGGTTTGTGGAAGGGTTTTCCTCGATTGCCTCTCCATTGACGGTATTGACCCAAAAGAAAGTTAGTCTTATAGTCGGAAGCGTGTGAGAAGAGTTTTCAAGAGTTGAAAGATAAACTTACCTCCGCTCCAGTGTTGACTTTACCGGAAGGATCAGATGGGTTTGTGGTTCATTGTGATACTTTAAGGATTGGACTAGGGTGTGTCCTTATGCAAAATGGAAAAGTTATTGCTTATGCTTCACGTCAACTTAAAATCCATGAAAAAAACTATCCTACCCATGATTTGAAACTAGGGACAGTTGTTTTTGACTTAAAGATTTGGAGGCATTACTTATAAAGTGTACATGTTGATGTCTTCAACTCCCACAAAAGTTTGCAATATGTGTTCAAGCAAAGGGATCTAAATCTTCGCCAAATGAGATGGCTTGAGCTACTAAAGGATTATGACATGAGTGTCCTCTATCACCTCAGCAAGGTAAATGTGGTGGCAATTTCTCTTAGTCGTCTATCAATGGGTAGTGTTGCTCATATTGAGGATGATTAAAAAAAGTTGGTTCGAGATGTACATAGATTGGACCGATTGGGTATTCGATTGGTTGACTCCACCAAATGCGGTGTTATGGTTCATAATGGTTCATAATCATATTTAGTGTTGGATGTGAAGGCAAAGAAGAGTCTTGACCTGATCTTGATTGAGTTAAAAGAAGCGGTGCTTAAAAATTCCGTTGAGGCTTTCTCATAAGGGGGAGATGGTGTGCTTCGATATCAAGGTCACTTGTGTGTTCCCAATATTGATGACTTGAAAGAGAAAATCTTATTTGAAGCCCATAGTTCCCGGTATTTCATTCATCGGGAGCCACCAAGATGTACCGTGACTTGAGAGAGGTCTATTAGTGGAATGGGATGAAGAAGGATATTGCAGAATTTGTGGCTAAGTGTCGCAATTGTCAACAAGTAAAAGTTGAGCATCAAAAGCCAGGAGGTTTGTCCCAAAATATTAGTATTCCTACTTGGAAGTGGGAAAATCTGAATATGGACTTTATTATTGGTTTACCCCGCACCCGGCAACAACATGACTCGATTTGGGTTATTGTGAATTGTATGAGAAAATCAGCTCATTTCATTCCCGTCAAGGTTTCTGATTCGGTGGAGGACTATGTTAAGCTGTATTTGAGGGAAATGGTTAGGTTGCATGGTGTGACCTTATCCATTATCTCCGATTGTGGTACCCAATTCACTTCTCAATTTTGGAAATCTTTCTAAAAGGGCCTTGGTACTCGTGTTAAGCTTAGTACGACCTTCCATCCTCAAACTGATGGGTAAGCGGAGCGTACTATACAAACTTTGGAAGATATGTTGAGATCTTGTGTGATTGACTTCAAGGGAAATTGGGGTGAACATTTTTCTTTGGTTGAGTTTGCTTATAATAATAGCTATGATTCAAGTATTGGTATGACTCCATTTGAGGCTATTTATGGTAGGAGGTGTAGATCTCCTATAGATTGGTTCGAAGTTGGTGAAATTGCTTTAATAGGTCCCGAATTGGTACATGAGGCTATGAAGAAGGTTCGACTTATTAGAGAAAGGTTGAAAATGGCTCAAAGTTGACAAAAGTCTTATGCCGATGTTAGAAGGAGGGATCTTGAATTTGATATAAATGATTGAGTCTACTTGAAGATTTCACCCATGAAGGGTGTAATGAGGTTTGGAAAGAATGGGAAGCTTAGTCCCCGTTATGTGGGCCCATATCAGATTTTGAGGCGTATTGGTAAGGTTGCTTATGAACTTAATTTGCCTAATGATTTAGCATCGGTACATCCAGTTTTCCATGTCTCTTTGTTGAAGAAATGCGTTGGTGACCCAACATCCATTGTGCCATTGGGGATTCTTGATATAAAAAAGTGTCTTTCTTATGAAGAAGTTACGATTGAGATTTTGGACCGACAAGTTAAGAAATTGAGAAATAAGGAAGTTGCATCCGTGAAAGTCTTATAGAGGAATCAAATAGTTGAGGGTGCTACTTGGGAGGTCGAGGCTGATATGATGTCCTGTTATCCCCATCTCTTTCCCTATGATCCTACTCTAGCTTGAGGTAATGGTCCATTCTCATGTCTTGGTCATTCTCATGTTTCCTCATGCATGCTCATTAAAACTTGCTTTTGAGATCTTGATGTAGCTTTGATCGATTTCTTCATGATTATGTGCATTTGAGTATGATTTGCATAGATACCTTATGAAATGATGTTTTGAGTATGTTTAAGCTTGTAGTTGATATTCCTCCTTGATTATGTGTTGTTGATGAAGTTGCATTCTTGTTGGGTTGTTAGATCTCTTCCCATACCCTCCTTATGTTGCCTTGAGTTCCAATCGAGGACGAATGTTCCCAAGGGGAGATATTGTAATACCTAAGGATTTGGAAAAGGAAGAAAATAAATTTTCTGGGTTGCAGGTTGTGTCTATGGTTCCCATCTACGGACCGTAGAAGCATCTACGAGCCGTAGGTGGCAACCGTAGGAAGTAGAAAAATAATTTCTTAAAATCAAGTCCAGTATCCTTTGTACGGTTCACTAGGACGGTCTGTCAACCTTTGTACGAGTCGTAGATAAGTCTCGTAGGAGAGTCCCAAACTTAGTGAAATTTTGAGACTCGAAGTTGATTTCTACGGTTTGCATGTACGGATCGTATGAAGACCTACGAGCTGTACATGATCTCCGTTAAAAGTTGGTCCAAATAGTGGTTTCTGAACCTACCTACAGTTGACTAGTACAGACCATAGGTCCAAACGTAGTTGACGCTCGACAGTTATTTTTAAAGGGCTTTTGGATCTTTTCCCTAAACATTTTAAATCAAAACTATGTCATTTTACCTTCTACACTAAGTCCTATATAATCATATTAAGCCCCCAAGTTACCCATTTTCAACTCATTCTCCTAAAATCCCTAAACTTGACCAAATTCATCCTCCCAAATGCTCTCAAGTCTAAGGAAGAAGAAGACGTTCTAGGGTTCCATTCAAGTCTCCAACTTCTCTATTTTCTTGGGCTTAAAGGATCAAGGTATGTGTGTATTCACTCATGGAATCCTTTCCTCCATAGGATCCCCAAAAAATTCAATTTCCCAAATCAATTTCTAATTGATCAAATTAGGGTTTTAATCCAATGAATGTGGTTTTCATCCAATTATGATTGATTATGATTAATTAAGTCTTCTAATGCATTATTTGATGTTAATCTATGATATTTAGTTGAAATTGCATTTACTCATGCCTAAATCATGTTTTTCAACAATGATTTTATGATAACTCATGAACTATGAATTATGAATTTATGAAGATATGCATGTTTTCATGAAGTTACTGTAAATGAATTGATGATCCTTTGAAAGGAAAATATTGATGCTATTGTGAAAGGATTTCTCACTTACTATGATGATCATGATTGTAAAAGGTATTTCTCATAAATGAATTCACCTTGATGAAATATTTTCTCATCCATGTTGAATAATTGCATTTTCTATGTTAAATTGATAATTGACTTCTATCTATTCTGGTGGGATTTAGACTTAGCACCGAGAGGGATTTGAGGTGGAGGCTCAAATAGGGTAGTCTCTAGTAGCAACCTCTAGTCTCAAACTACGTGCCCCCATAGGATGTCTTAAATGACCTAACTAGTGGATCCACTTTAGCAAATGATGATATGTACATATTCTACCTTGGCAAGTAGTTTCCCCTTCTTTCGGTATGAGGGATATATTGGATTTCATGATATAACTCTCATGATCTTATTGTCGGTTAAAGCTAATAGCCAACAAAATGATTATGTTTTCTTCAAAGCTTTCCTTATGTCCTTTATGATAATGTATTTGACTATGTTTTATGATCTTCATGTCATTTATTCTCAAAAAGCTTTTAAATGTTTCATTATGATCATGTCTATTCATTTTAAGTCATTTATATTATCATGTTCATGTTTATGCATATTGCCTCATATTTAGTATATTCCATGTACTAATGCATACTTGTGCCTACATTGTTTCACTAATGTAGGGTCTGACGCTCCTACCTCCCATACTTGTGACTAGTGATCCTTCGTAGACTTTGAAGATGGTGAGTCCTCATGTTTCGAGGACCGAGACTTCTTTATTTCTTTATGTAATTTTTGTTTCTAACTTTGTATGTGATGTATGGGTTACGTCTCAATCACTTTCATTATGATGTATTAGATGACTTTGAGACTTATGTTAGACTTCCTCTTTTTGTCAAACTATATTGAAATGTTTCTTTTGAACTTTTTATTCTATTACCTTGTATGATGTATGCTAAGTGGCTTGTGTAGGACCTCTCGGGGTTCTATACGCCATGTTATGCCCAGGGTTTACTTTGGGTTGTGACAATTACACCCCCCAACTAGCCTAACACTACCCACATCATGGGTAAGCACAAGTATCGTTAAGCAAGCCACATAGTAGCTATAAGCCGAAAAAACAGACCCCAGACTTGTATAATCCCCACGCTAGTTAGTGCACACAAAAATTCAGCCCAACACAACCCACATAGTGGATGTCCTCTAATTTGCCCAAATAAAAAAAATTAAGAGCAATGGAAAACTGAAAACATACCTGGAATGTGAGGGAGAGAGAGGATGGAGCAAAAATTGATGGCGGAATACCTCCACGTTATGTATTTGGAGTTGAGAAGTCATGAGGAGAGAAGGAGAAGGTGAAATTGTGGGTTTGGGAAAGAAGAATGGGGAATTAAGTGAGGTTAGGGGTTAGAATGGAGGGTGGGTTGGGTTAAAAAAAATAGACGGGTAAAACCTGACTTTTTAATGATAATAAAAAAACTCACCGACGCGTGCACATTATGTAGTCTTCTGGTCGACGCTGGGAAATTCCCTGCGAAAATAAAAATAATGACACCTTCCGTGACGCGGTATTAATGCGGAGACCGTTTATTGATGACGAAAGCTTCACTTTCCGTAAAAAAAAAAACATTCCTTGCGACGCGCTCCTATTACGGAGTCCACTGTTAACGCTGGGAAATTAAATCCCATCGAAATGAAATCCATGGGGCACCTCAGCGATGTGGCTCCAATACGAAGCCATGTTCTCTGCAAATTTTAAGAACAACACCCAATTAATACAAACCAGATGGGTTGCCTCCCATCCAGCACCTTAGTTTTGGTCGTGGCACGACTCATCTTTTCATGTTTTCTCTATTTTTTTCCATATATTCTGACTATTACAATGAGGAAAGAAAATCAACTAAATCCTGAGAATGAAAATGTAACACCCCACTATTTGAAAGAGCTAAAATTAGAAAGAACCATTTTTGGAAAGAATGAAAATCTGAAATTTGGCAAGTATGTTAAGTATGAGTTTTGGGTCAACTTCAAATGGCCATAATTCATAGTGCATGATGATTTAGGTGGACTACTAGATATCAAATGAAAGGTCTTTGAATTATCTTTCCAATGCCACCGAGTTTACTAATTTTCAAGTTTGTATGAGGGAGATATTCCTGTTTGAAGTCGGGTTGTCCGGATAAGGAAAGTCAACCAGATTTTAGAGGGCTATTTTGGTATTTTCGTTATCCAATTAATTTATTTCGTGTTTAGTAAGTTATTTGGGGTCTAAACTGAGTGGGTTTAGTTTACGCATTCCAAAATAATGCTAGGACTTTGAGAGAAGAGAAAAGAGGAGAAACGAGGATAAAATGTCAAAATTTCGTCAAGATCACAAGATTTCGTTGTGGATTTCACCAAGGGTTGATCCCTAAAGAGGTATGTGAGACTTTCATAGCGTTGGGTTCGTTCATCCACGTGCCAATCCTATTTATATCAGTGAAATTTGTTCTAGAAAGTTGAAAGTTGATGATCTTGAATTGTGTTCTTGAAATTGGCTTTTGTTCTTGAGTTATGATGGGATTGTTGAGTTCTTGAGGAAATCGTGTCGATTTTAGAGTTGTTTATGAGTAGATTCTTGTGTACATGTACTGGAATCTGAATCTAAAGAGAAATTGAAAATAAGAATCAAATTTAGGTAAATTGGGGTTAGAAAACGAAGAAAGGAAAAGTCGGGCGAATCTGGCACCCCACTCCGCGTCGCGGACCTGCCCCCCCGATGCACAAAATTTTTCTCTGCGTCGCGGAGAGGTCGCGGACCCCACTGCCTCAAAATTTATTTCGCGACCAAATATTAAAATGCATCTCTACGTCGCGGACTTGCTCCCAGACAGTGTTTTCTTGACCGTTTCTCATGATTAACTATCTAGAAACACTCCTAAACATCACGAGATATTTCCTATCACAAATCACAACCTTGAATTCATAATTCAAATTCAAGGTAGAGTTAAGAGTCAAGTCTTGAGGGTTCTTTGAGTCATTTTAAGAAGTCTTTTACAAATCTTATAAACTATTTTTATGACTTAAGCATTGATATTGAGAAAAAGTATAGCCGAGTTCATTTTCTTTAAAATGTTATATGGGGACTATGTATTCCCAAAGAGTAAATGTTTTCACATTTAAGATGAGAGGAAACACCAATTTTCAAATGAATTTTCATGAGTAGTTTTGAGTTCAATCTATTTTAAGAGATAGATTTTTGAGTAATAACCTCAAACCACAGATAAAGAGTTATGTTTTTAAACATATGAGCTGAGTATTATTTGGGAGTAGTATTGAACACCGATATGGAGATGAGTTCATAATAAGTCAAGTCTCCATAAACCATGTAGCCATCGTGGGTAGAAAGGTTCATACTTTTTAGATGATTCCTTAATGCTTTTTAGCATAGACTAGTGGATCCACTTAGTTGAGGCGTTCTATATCCCGGCAAGTTAAAGGACAGTTCTGTCAGCGTAGACGAGATGATGTATCATCACATAGCTCATAGTAATGGTTGTCGGTTAGAGAAACTCCCACAGAAGTATATTACTTTATTATATATATACATTGAGTTGTTATTGTATTTTAAATACATTGAGTTGCTACCTACTGTTTAAATACTTTATATAAACTGCATCTTTACTGTTGTTTATTTATGCATTGAGTTGAGTAAAACTGAGATAATGTTTCTTTCAGAATTCAGTTCAAGCTTATGTCATGTTTAGTTTTCCCCTCGCATGCTCGTACACTCAAGGTACTGATGCATTTGTCCTGCATTGTTTTATGATGCAGATACAGGTAACCAGGATCAGCATCCAGCGCTTCGTTGATCCAGTCGAGCACTCAGAGTCTTTTGGTGAGCCTCCTTGCTTTCCGGAGGATCCCTTTTATTTCTTTGTTTATTTCAGTTGCTAAGATGATTGGGGGTCTTTTCCCGACATCCCTCATAGTATTAGAGGCTTCATAGATAGTTAGACGTTATTAGTTCATTAGTCTTATTTCATTTCATCTGTTTTGTTTTGTTATAAGACTTGAGTTGTCTTATTGGCTAGTGAATGTTTCCTTTTACATCATTCTAGTTATTTCATGAATTTATCTTTGTTGAGTAATTCTTCCGCTGAGAGTTAAGCCAAGCCAATGGTTCGCTTGGGGCCAGCAAAGGTTCTCGACTGCCAGTCCCGCCCAGGGTGTAGGCTCGGGGCGTGACAAACTTGGTATCAGAGCACTGAGTTCAAGAGTCCTAAGGAGTCTATGAAGCCGTGTATGTAGAGTCCTAGTTATCGGTGTGAAGCGTGCCACATCTATAATTAGGAGGCTGCAATATTTAGGAACTATCTCACTTCTTTCATACTCATTTTGTGCGATAAAGTTTATCTCTATGAAAGTTTCTTTCTAACTCGTACTTTCGCGTGTCTTTCAGATCATGCCTCCACGAAGAGCTGTCAGAGGTCGTCCCGCTAGGAGGAACATTGAGGAGCAAGGTGTACCTCATGCACCAGAAGTGCAACCCCAAGGAGAGGTCACTAACGCTGAATTTCGGGAAGCTATCAGAATGCTGAGTCAAGTTGGGCAACAGAGAGGAGTTCGACATGAAGGGGCTGATACTTTAAGGATCCGCTAGTTATTAAGGATGAATCCTCCAAGCTTCACTGGTTCAAGTGTCACTGAGGATCGAGAAAACTTTGTTGAAGAGCTTCAGAAAGTTTTTGAGATTATGTATGTCACTGATGCTGAGAGAGTGGAACTAGCTGCATACCAACTGAAGGGTGTCGCTAGAATCTGGTTTGATCAATCGAAAAAGGGTAGAGCTGAGGGTGCATCGATTGTGAGTTGGGCTATGTTTGAGGAGGCCTTCTTGGGGCATTTCTTTCCCCAGGAACTGAGAGAAGCAAAGGTACGAGAATTCCTTACTCTTAAGCAGGAATCTATGAGCATTCACGAGTATAGTCTTAAGTTCACCCAACTTTCCCGCTATGCCCCAGAGATGGTTGCCGACATGAGGAGAAGGATGAGTTTATTTGTTGCTGGGTTGTCTCGTCTGTCAAGTAAAGAGGGCAAGGCAGCTATGCTGATAGAAGATATGGACATAGCAAGGTTGATGATCCATGTGCAGCAGGTTGAGGAGGACAAGTTGAGGGATAGAGAAGAGTTTACAAATAAGAAAGCTAAGACATCAGGGAATGAGTCCGGACAGCAGAAAAGTAATGTCAATCGGTCATCTTTCCAACAAAAGCAAAAGGGACCTTCTCCATCATCTGCTAGTGCACCTGCACCAAGGAACAAAGGTGAGTTCAATAGTCAGAATTCATAGAATTTCAGAGCTAGACCTACACAGTCCCAAGGTAGTGTGACACAAGTAGGTAACTAGCCTTCTACATGTGCTAAGTGTGGTAGAAATCACCCCAAAACGTGTCGTGATGGCTCCACTGGTTGCTTCAAGTGTGGTCAAGAGGTCACTTCATGAAAGAGTGTCCAATGAAAAGGCAGAGCAGTGGAAATAAGGGTAATAGAGCCCAATCTTCTTCAGTTGCTCCACCAGATAGGGCTGCACCTAGGGGAGCTACTTCAGGGACTGGCGGAGGAGCAAACCGCCTATATGCTATCACTAGTCGCCAAAAGCAAGAGAATTCGCCAGATGTTGTCACTGGTATGATCAAAGTCTTTACTTTTGATGTTTATGCTTTGCTAGATTCGGGAGCGAGTCTATCTTTTGTGACTCCTTATATTGCGATGAATTTTGATATTCTTCTTGAGCAACTTCTTGAGCCCTTCAGTGTTTCTACATCTGTTGGTGAGTCTATTCTAGCTGAGAGAGTTTATCGTGATTGTACAATTTCCATCAATCACAAGAGCACCATGGCTGACTTAGTTGAGTTAGATATAGTAGATTTTGATGTCATTCTAGGTATGGACTGGCTTCATGCCTGTTATGCCTCAGTCGATTGTAAAACTCGAGTTGTTAAGTTCCAGTTTCCTAATGAGCCAGTTTTAGAGTGGAAGAGTAGTTCAGTAGTGCCTAAGGGTCGTTTCATTTCGTACCTTAAGGCGAGAAAGTTAGTTTCCAAGGGTTGTGTCTATCACTTAGTCCGAGTTAATGACTCTAGTGTTGAGACACCACATATTCAGTCTGTTTCATTTGTTAGTGAGTTTCTAGAGGTCTTTCCAGATGATCTTCCCGGAGTCCCTCCTGAGAGAGAAATAGACTTCGGTATAGATATTCTTCTCGATACTCATCCTATCTCTATCCCGCCATATATGATGGCTCCAGTAGAGTTGAAAGAGTTAAAGAGCAGTTGAAAGATCTTCTTGAGAAAGGCTTTATTCGACCAAGTGTCTCACCTTGGGGCGCTCCAGTCTTATTTGTGAAAAAGAAAGATGGTTCCCTTAGAATGTGGATAGATTACCGTTAGTTGAACAAGGTCACTATCAAGAATAAGTATCCTCTTCCGAGAATTAATGATCTCTTCGATCAACTTCAGGGTGCCACTTGTTTTTCTAAGATAGACCTCAGATCTGGCTATCATCAATTAAAATTAAGATAAAGTGATATCCCTAAGACAACATTCAAGACCCGCTATGGTCATTATGAGTTCCTAGTTATGTCTTTTGGTATGACCAATGCTCCTGAAACATTCATGGACCTTATGAACAGAGTATTCAAGCCTTATTTAGATATGTTTTTTATCGTATTCATTGATGACATTCTAATCTATTCGAGGAGTGAGGAAGATCATGCTAGTCATCTCAGAATAGTTCTCCAAACTCTCAAAGATAAGGAGTTATATGCTAAGTTTTCTAAGTGTGAATTTTAGTTTGAGTCTGTGGCATTTTTAGGCCATATTATTTCCGGTGATGGGATTCGAGTTGACACTCAAAAGATAGAGGCAATGTAGAATTGGACTAGACCCACGTCTCCAACTAATATTAAGAGTTTCTTGGGATTGGCTGGCTATTATAGAAGGTTCTTCGAGGGGTTCTCATCTATTTCATCTCCTTTGACTAAGTTGACTCAGAAAACAGTTAAGTTTCAATGGTTTGAAGCTTGTGAGAAAAGCTTTCAGGAATTGAAAAAACGGTTGACTACTGCCCCAGTATTGACCTTACCAGAGGGTACACAAGGCTTTGTGGTTTATTGTGATGCGTCTAGAATCAGTTTGGGTTGTGTGTTAATGCAGAATGGCAAGGTTATAACTTATGCCTCCAGACAGCTTAAGATTCACGAGAGGAATTACCCAACCCATGATCTAGAGTTGGCTGCTGTAGTATTTGCTTTGAAAATATGGTGCCATTATCTTTATGATGTTCATGTGGATGTGTTCACTGATCACAAGAGTCTTCAGTATGTGTTTAGTCAGAAAGAGCTTAATCTCATACAGAGGGGGTGGTTAGAATAACTCAAGGATTATGACATGAGTTATCTCTATCACCCAGGTAAGGCTAATGTTGTTGCTGATGCTTTGAGCAGATTGTCTATGGGTAGTACCGCCCATTTTGAGGAAGACAAGAAAGAGTTAGCAAAAGATGTGCACAGACTTGCGCGGCTAGGAGTCCGTTTAATGGATTCCAATGAAGGAGGAGTAGTGATGATGAATGGGGCTGAATCATCATTAGTGTCCGAAGTTAAAGAGAAGCAAGACCAAGATCCTATTTTGCTTGAATTGAAGGCAAATGTTCATAAGAAAAAAGTAATGGCTTTTGAACAAGGGGGAGATGATGTATTGAGGTATCAAGGTAGATTGTGTGTACCAAAGGTGGATGAACTCCAAGAGAGGATCATGGAGGAAGCTCGTAGCTCCAGATATTCTATCCATCCGGGTTCAACAAAGATGTATCGTGATTTGAGAGAGGTTTATTGGTGGAGTAGTATGAAAAAGGGCATTGTAGAGTTTGTTGCTTAGTGTCCAAATTGTCAACAAGTGAAGGTAGAGCACCAGAGGCCCGGTGGTATTTCTCAGAATATAGAGATTCTGGAATGGAAGTGGGAGATGATCACTATGGACTTTATTACTGGTTTGCCGCGGTACCGCAGGCAGCATGATTCCATTTGGGTGATTGTAGATCGAATGACTAAATCAGCCCACTTTTTACCGGTAAAGACTACCCATTCATCAGAGGATTATGCCAAGTTATACCTTCAAGAGGTATTTAGACTTCATGGAGTTCCAGTGTCGATTATTTCAGATAGAGGTGCATAATTTACAGCACAATTTTGGAAGTCATTCCAGAAAGGTTTGGGTTCAAAGGTGAACTTGAGTACTGCTTTTCATCCTTAGACTGATGGTCAAGAAGAGCGCACTATTCAGACTTTAGAAGATATGTTGAGGGCTTATGTGATTGATTTCAAGGGTAATTGGGATGATCACCTACCTCTCATTGAGTTTGCTTATAATAATAGTTACCATTCTAGCATCCAAATGGCTCCTTATGATGCTCTTTATGGGAGGCGATGCAGATCTCCTCTTGGATGGTTTGAAGTTGGTGAAGCTGGGTTGATAGGACCAGACTTATTGCATCAAGCTATGGAGAAAGTTAAGATTATTCAGGAGAGATTGAAAACAACGCAGAGTCGTCAGAATTCCTATACAGATGTTAGGAGAAGAGACTTAGAGTTTGAAGTAGATGATTGGGTTTACTTGAAGGTTTCACCCATGAAGGGTGTTATGAGATTTGGTAAGAAGTGGAAACTGAGTCCTCGGTATATTGGTCCTTACAGGATATCCAAGAGTGTTGGCAATGTAGCTTATGAGTTAGAGCTACCCTAAGAGTTAGCAGCGGTCCATCCGGTATTTCAGATTTCCATGTTGAAGAAGTGTATGAGAGATCCTTCACTTATCATACCTACTGAAGATATTGGTATTAAGGATAACTTATCTTATGAGGAGATTCCTGTTCAGATTCTAGATCATCAAGTTCGCAAGTTGAGGAACAAGGAAGTAGTGTCAGTCAAAGTTCTGTGGAGATATCAGTTTGTTGAGGAAGCTACTTGGGAAGCTGAGGAGGACATGAAAAAGAGGTACCCACATCTCTTCGAGTCCGGAGGAATTACAAATTAAGGTACTAATCCTTTTCTTGACATTTACTTTAAGTTGACTTGTTGTGTTTACATTTTGATTGTTGGGTGTTTGAGCTGGATGTTAGATGTTACACCCTTAGCCTACTAAGAGTAATCTCATTCGAGGACGAATATTCCCAAGGGGGAGATATTATAACACTCCGCTATTTGAAAGAGCTAAAATTAGAAAGAACCATTTTTGGAAAGAATGAAAATATGAAATTTGGCAAGTATGTTAAGTATGAATTTTGGGTCAACTTCAAACAACCATAACTCCTAGTACAAGATGAGTTAGGTGGGCTACAAAATATCAAATGAAAGGTCTTTGAATTATCTTTCCAACTTTACTGAGTTTGCTAATATTTGAGTTTGTATGAGGGATATATGCCCGTTTGAAGTCGGGTTGTCCAGATTAGGAAAGTCAATCGGATTTTAGAGGGGTATTTTGGTCTTTTCATTACCCAATTAATTTATTTCATTTTTAGTAAGTTATTTGGTAACTAAACTAAGAGGGTTTAGTTTACGCATTCCAAAATCACGCAAGGGCTTTGAGAGAAGAGAAAAGAGGAGAAAAGGTCAAGATTTCGTCAAGATCACAACGATTTCATTGTGGATTTCACCAAGGGTTGATCCCTAAAGAGGTATGTGAGACTTTCATAGCGTTGGGTTTGTTCACCCACGCGCCAATCCTGTTTATATCAGTAAAATTCATTCTAGAAAGTTGAAAGTTGATGATCTTGAATTGTGTTCTTGAAATTGGATTTTGTTCTTGAGTTAGGATGGGATTGTTGAGTTCTTGAGGAAATCGTGTCGATTTTGGAGTCGTTTATGAGTAGATTCTTATGTACATGTACTGAGTATCCGAATCTAAAGAGAAATTGAAAAGAAGAATTGAATTTAGGCGAATTGGGGTTAGAAAATGAAGAAAGGAAAAGTCGGGCGAATCTGGCACCCCACTCCGCGTCGCAGACCTTCCCCCCTATGCATAGAATCTTTCTCCGCGTTGCAGAGAGGTCGCGGACCCCACTGCCTCAAAATTTATTTCACTGCCAAATATTTAAATACATCTCTGCGTCGCGGACTTGCTCCCAAACAGTGTTTTCTTGACATTTTCTCATGATTAACTATCTAGAAACACTCCTAAACATCACGAGATCTTCCCTATCACAAATCACAACCTTGAATTCATAATTCATAATTCAAATTCAAGGTAGAGTTAAGAGTCAAGTCTTGAGGGTTCTTCGAGATATTTTAAGAAGTCTTTTACAAATCTTTTAAACTTGTTTTAAGAATTAAGCATTGAGATTGATAAAGATTAGAGCCGAGTTCATTTTCTTTAAAATGTTATATGTGGACTATGTATTCCCAAAGAGTAAATGTTTTCACATTTAAGATGAGAGGAAACACCGATTTCCAAATGATTTTTCATGAGTAGTTTTGAGTTCAATCTATTTTAAGAGATAGATTTTTGAGTAATAACCTCAAACCACAGATAAAGAGTTATGTTTTTAAACATATGAGCTGAGTATTATTTGGGAGTAGTATTGAGCACCGATATGGGGACGAGTTCATAATAACTCAAGTCTCCATAAACCATGTAGCCATCGTGGGTAGAAAGGGTCATACTTTTTAGATGATTCCTTAATACTTTTTAGCATAGACTACTGGATCCACTTAGTTGATGCGTTCTATATCCCGGCAAGTTATAGGACAGTTCTGGCAGCGTGGGCGAGACAATGTATCATCACATAGCTCATAGTGATGGTTGTCGGTTAGAGAAACTCCCACATAAGTATATTACTTTATTATATATATACATTGAGTTGTTATTGTATTTTCAATACATTGAGCTTCTACCTACTGTTTAAATGCTTTATATAAACTGTATATTTACTGTTGTTTATTTATGCATTGCGTTGAGTATCCATGAGTTGAGTAAAGTTGAGCTAAGGTTTCTTTCAGAATTCAGTTCAAGCTTATGTCATGTTTAGTTTTCCCCTTGCATGCTCGTACATTCAAGGTACTGACGCCATTTGTCCTGCATCGTTTTATGATCCAGATACAGATAACCAAGATCAGCATCCAGCGTTTTGTTGATCCATTCGAGCACTTAGAGTCTTTTGGTGAGCCTCTTTGCTTTTCGGAGGATCCCTTTTATTGCTTTGTTTATTTCAGTTGCTAGGATGATCGGGGGTCTTGTCCCGACATCCCTCATAGTATTAGAGGCTTCATAGATAGTTAGACGTTATTAGTTCATTAGTTGTATTTCATTTCAGCTGTTTTGTTTTGTTATAAGACTTGAGTTACCTTATTGGCTAGTGACTGTTTCCTTTTACATCATTCTAGTTATTTCATGAATTTATCTTTGTTGAGTAAGTCTTTCGCTAAGAGTTAAGCCAGGCCAATGGTTCTCCAGTGCCAGTCCCGCCCAGGGTGTAGGGTCGGGCATGACAGAAAATGAAGAAAAGAAAACAAAATTCCTCTCTAATACATGTGGTCATGAGTTACCTCTCGTCTATCGCTTGGCTTAACGTCGCGGCACGACACAAGTAAGTTCACCACTTTTATTTCCACTTTGAACTTATGAATTGCACCCCTAACTTTGTATCCATTTTTATGCTCCTCTCAAGGGGTAGTTGTATAAAGATAAAGAAACCAAGTAATGGATAGTGCATGTGGGATTGGTTGGCTCTGAAGTGAGGCATGTTATTTTGTCTCATTTTGAGTGTAACTTTAAGAATGTAGAATTCTTGTTCCTCATCCCCACACTCATCCATTAGCTAAGATCACTTGAAAGATACATCAACATCTAAACATAATGTTGAAAAATGATTTGAATGGGGTCCAATACGTCCCTCTTCTAAACTTACACCAAATTCAACATCCTCACTTTTATACTCCTTCTCAAACGTGGCTTTTTCAAGAAAAGTATGATTGCATTGTATCTCCTCCCATTTTAGACCCTCAATTTGACTTATGATTGCCTTTTCAGTATCACAAAACTCATAATTAGATTGTTGAGCATCAAACGCAACAATGTTTGCATTCAATTCATTGCTTAAGTTCTAATATGCAAGAAAAACATATCAACATCTTGCATGTGCTTTATTTTTCTATCTACAAAGCGTGATATTCCATATATGATTCTCCTAAATCTCTCTACATATTCCTCTACTAATTTCCTGCAAGAATCTATACTATCAAAGGAACAAAGATTATTAGAATCATCATGAGAGGGTTTTGGAGCAGGGTAGCAACACACGGTACAACCGAACCTCAGACCACCACAAAATTCACAAGATAGAGATGGTGCACACAACTCCCCCTCGAAAATATATTACATTGTTGCCAAAAGTGGGATCCATTGCAATAAGGACAATGTCTTATCACACATGAATATTCATCATTCCACACTATTTCTTGCGAAGAGTCCATCCCAAGAAGAGTATTAATTAATTAGTAGAAAAAATATATGTATTGAAAAAAATATAGAAAAAACTTAAATAAAGAAAAAGCAAAAGTATAACCTAGAAGAATAGTTAATTTCTAAGTCCCCGGCAGCGGCACCAAAAACTTGTTGCGCCCAAAAGCACACACAAGTATACGTGGTCGTGCAAGTGATAAAGTTACTCTTTTTAAGAGCCGTATATAGTACCCACAAAGACTTGAGATTGAATTGTATTTAATTTTTCAAATAACTAGAACTTAAAGCAAGTGTTTCTAGAAAGAGTGATGTATTATTCTATATGATTAAGTATCTAAATTAATTAAGTAAACTACTATGATTTAATTTCAACTTGGAGTTCAAACAATGACTTGAGAAATTCCAAGATTGCAGCCTGCTTTAGATTCATGCATATTATATCATCTAATGGACGTCGACTAGTTATCGAATAACTGATTACAGGGTTAAATGTATGATCATGCTCTCCCGACCTCTAATCGCCTACCGTAATTGGCAACCTAACTACATCATTGAGCGGGGATAGACTAAACCAACAACCGAGTATTACGTTTCTGTCCTATCTATTAATCAAGCAAGGTTTCTAGGTATATCCCTATCCTAGATACAAATCAACCCTAATTCTAGAGAAGATCATGCTCATTTTGTCCCACGTTCTATCCTCTTATTCCTCTCCCAATTTTAATTCGGACAATACTTTTATTTCAATGGTGGCCAATCACAAAATATGAAATTAAGAACAAATGAGTAATTTATGCGATAACCAAGATCAATCAATTAAATTCAATAATATGCAATCATCCTGTAGCCACAGCCCTAGAACTAGGGAATTTAGCTACTCATAATATGATTCTCAATCTTAAAATATTCAATAAGCATAAGAGAAATCGAATGAAGTAAAGATTAGGAATGAACCCTAAGAATAGATGAAATAGCTCCCAAAGTCGATGTTTTCCAAAAAACCAGAAAAAGTATAATTAAAATAATAAAATCCGACTCTATTTATAGTTTGGAAAAATCGACTTAAAATTGGGATGCATGTCCGCGACGCGGAGACGCCCTGCACTTTCAACTGCTGTTGAACTCCTCCTCTCCACGATGCGGAGAGGATACGCAGTCTCCTGCCTCAACTCATGCGTGTGGAGGAATAATTAATTCCCTCTCCGCGACGTTGAGAGGATACGCCTCAGTGTATTTTTTTTCCATTTTGACTTTCACTTCTATTTGACACTTTATCATTTATGCTCTCGCGCTTGGACCCACTCTTCACTTCACGATCTTCCACTTTTGTGCCCATTTTCTTCTTGTTGCCTAACCTATAAGCACTAATGATATTGGTTAGTCATAATGAAAATCATGACTCGACTATATCAATAACTAACGAATTTGTCCTCAAACTCGGCTAAAGTATGGGTGTTATTTATCTCCTAGTCATATAAATACGCCCAAGATCACATCTCTCAGGCCATTAATGACAGCTTTCAAATCCAAACACTTCTATAATATCATATTTATGCAAAGGTCTTGCACGACATAACTTGTCCAGTGTTCAGGAGCATAACTTTTAGTGGACAAAAATAAAGTGAAGTTGACAATCATAAACACCTCAAGAAAATAATTTTACCATTGAACAGATCAATTCGACAAAATGCAAATAAAAAAATAAACACTTGAAATAAAATTAGAAGTAAGAAACAACATTAATAGAAGATAAATTGATTTTTTTTTTTTCTAAAGTTGAGATTACAGACAAAAAAAATTGAAATTCACTTAGGGTCTGTTTGGAAAGCCACAAGGTAATTGGAATTGGTGTAATTACTAGGGTAGTAATTACCAACCTAGTAATTATGCTGACATGTTTGTTTGAAATAGTGTAATTACAGTGTAATTACAAGTGTACTGTTTGGTTGCACAAGTGTAATCATAAGGTTATATTGAATTTTTAAAATAAAAATTAATTCTTTAAAATTTAAAATTTATACTAGACAAATAAGGGTCTTTATAAATGATATTAAATTGAATATTTAAGATATATATTATCTTTTGAAAATATATTAATTAATAAACATATGTTCTTAACTAATATAATAAAAAAATTAATTTATATTTTTCAATTTAGTATATTTTAATTAAATTAATCATAAAAACTAAAAGTATAGAATTTCTATGAACATCATGAAATGCATGTTTGACAAAAAGATTAATATTATAAATATAATTTCATAAAATTATAAAACATTTGACAAAAAGATAATCTATCAAGTTTAACTTAAAAAAAATAGCTTGCAATGTAAAATATCAAGTCAATACTCCTAAAATAAATGAAAGTGAAAATATAACATAAGTTCTAAATTCAAAACAAAAAATTTAACATAATACTCTTATGTCAAATTTCAACATAACATACATAAATATGATTTAAAAGAAAAGGAAAACGTAAGTTCATAACTTTATTCAACAATGAATTCTACTTTAATTTAAAAATTATAATACTAACTAAACTATACTAATAATTTTTTTTAGATAATACGAAAAATTGCATAGAACTACATGAAGTAAAGGTTGAGAATAAGAAGGAAATGAAATATAACTAATAAATTATTATTATTTTTTGAAAATATTAGAGTAATAAAAATAATAAAGAGTTTAAAATAATGAAAATAAAAATACATTAAAATGAAAAAACTAAAAATATAAATAAAAGGAAGAAATTAAAAAGTAATTAGTTTGTAATTACACCATGTAATTACCACTAATTCACAGCCTCCTGTGAATTGGAGAGTGTAATTACACCCAGCCAATTACACCCAATTACCTGCTGACCAGGTAATTACATGACCAACCAAACAGAACAGACGATATAATTACACCCAATTACACCAAATCCAATTATCATGGTGACCTTCCAAACAGGTCCTTAAGAAAAAATATCACTCTTTAGACCACAATTTGAAATCATTGATGTCATATCTGATTTTTTCATGCTTTGTCGCTGTTTACAGTATCCATGAATTTTTTTGATGAACTTTGAATGAAAAAATATAAGATTGTTATATGCTTAAGTTATAAAAAAATGAATTTCATTACCATATTGGAAAAGAACATATAATACCAAAGGAAAAAAATAATAAGGATAAAGAACCAATTTCAAATAAAAATAGAGTATGCTTTTAAGATTTTCAATTCCAAAATCTAATGAAAATGAATCTACGTTATTAAGATTGTTAAAATGTCAT
Source organism: Solanum etuberosum (assembly GCA_029582245.1). NCBI lineage: Eukaryota > Viridiplantae > Streptophyta > Magnoliopsida > Solanales > Solanaceae > Solanum > Solanum etuberosum. Next base: position 75,395 of record JAJONR010000761.1, read on the forward strand.
ACGAAAGATCTTTGATGAGATTATATAAGCAAATATTCACATAATAGCAAATGAATTATTAGCACATAAAAATAAAGAAGGAGAAAGAACAAATTTAGCTAGACTGACCGGAGAAGATCGAAAAAGCTAACTTTTTAAAAAAGAGGATAGACACATGAAGAAGAAGAAGTCATAAGAACAAAAATTTCACTACTATTATATTCAAATTATTCATGTGATCAGACTCTTGAGTTCAAATCATTCATAATCAAAACTTCCGTGTAAAGATAACTAAACATTTGCATAAAAAAATCCGATAGAATAAAATTAAAGAAATTAACAAAAACTGATCAATAGATAACACATGCGAGAGATTAGAAGAAAACAACTGATAAAAATATACATGAAAACCAAGAAAAACGAAATTAGAAAGACATAATTCAAAATAAATTAACCTAAATCAATGACAAATATAATAGTGATCGTACCAAAAAAGTTTCACATATTTTATACAATTATAAAATAAAATAAAATAAAAAAGTTTAATACTCCAAAAAAAATAAAAAATAAAAAATAAAAATTGAGAAATAGAGAATCATTTTCCTTGATCCATCATCATGCATTCTTTTTCTTTATTAAACTTTTTGAATATAATATATTAAGCTCTTACCCACTTCTCTAATATTTAGCTTGACCAATACAGAACCCTAATCATCCAATTCTATCAATTTTTTTCCAATTCCTCTGATTTGATCCAACAATGGATGAAGAATATGATGTGATTGTGCTTGGTACAGGTCTCAAGGAATGCATCCTTAGCGGTCTTCTATCTGTTGATGGTCTTAAGGTATTCAATTTTTCACCAGATCGGTATTTGTTTTTATTCGATCTTATTTCATTTTGTTTTCTTCTCAATTGGATCTGATCTGATAACGCTGAAAAGTTTGATGCAAAATTTGATTGATTTGACCCTTTTTTTTTTGAATGATCGATCTTCATTTGCTGGTGATTTGTTTCGAGTACATTTGATGACACCATTATTGTAAAAAAGCTACCTTGGCGTAACTAGTTGATGAGTTACTAAATTTGAGTTATCAGGGGAGTGTAACTTGGAGGTATATACTTATTTGGATGTGATTATGTGCACGGGTTTTTTTGTTCGAGAACCTATGGTGTATTAACTAAATCGGGTCATTATGGGATTTAATGCTTTGAGTTTATTGATCTACAAACCAAAATGCAAGAGAGTAATCAACTTTACATGGGAATTGGTATGATAGAATTTTGATGCAAAATTTGATTGATATACATCTGATTTGACCCTCTCTTTTTTTCAATGATCGATTTTCATTTGCCGGTGATTTCTTTGCGTACATTGGGTAACACCATCATTCTAAAAAATCTACCTTGGTTTAGTTAGTTCATTACTAAATTTGAGTTATCAGGCGAGTGTAACTTGGAGATATACTTATTTGGATGTATGTATATGAGCTTTTCGTCGTAGAACCTATGGTGTATTAACTAAATTGGGTCATTATGGGATTTAATGCCTTGAGTTTATTTACAAAAGCAAAATGCAAGAGAGTAATCAACTTTATATGGGGATGGGATGATAGAATTTTGATGCAAAGTTTGATTGATATACATTGATTTGACCCTTTTTTTAAATGATGGATCTTCATTGTTAAGGTATATTAGTTGTCTTCATTTACCGGTGATTTATTTGGGTACATTTGATGACACCATCATTCTAAAAGATATGTTGGCCTAGCTAGTTCATGTTCATGAGTACTATAGTTGAGTTATCGGGCGAGTGTAACTTGGAGGTATACTTATTTGGATGTGATTATGTGCACTAACTTTCCGTCGTAAAACCAATGACGTATAACTAAATTGGGTCATTATGGGCTTTAATGCTTTGCGTTTATGTATCGATTCATTTTTAGAGAAAGAAACAAAAAGGGAAAGAATATTTTGGAGTCATTTGAAATATGGTTAACATTCTTTTTTTATATTTATTTAGTTGTCTGGTGATTGTTTAATGCTCATTTCATGTGAAATAGGTTCTCCACATGGACAGAAATGACTACTATGGAGGAGAATCAACTTCCCTCAATCTTGTCCAGGTAATTTTCCTTAAATCTTGGGCATGATTCATTTGTGCTATTTGTTTCTCCTATTTGTCTGATAGAGTTATTATGTTTCAGCTTTGGAAGAGGTTTAAAGGAAGTGATAAACCTCCAGCTGAACTGGGTTCTAGTAGAGATTACAATGTTGACATGATTCCTAAGGTTTTCCCCTTTTTTCTTTGTATATCTGCTTCACAGAAACAAAACCTTCCATTGTTTGTGTTCTTCTAAATCTTTTCTTTTTGGGAGCAGTTTATTATGGCAAATGGTGCTCTTGTGCGGGTGCTAATTCATACAGATGTCACAAAATATTTATACTTTAAAGCGGTTGATGGCAGCTTTGTGTATAACAAAGGAAAGGTATTGTTGTTTTTCATGTATGTGGTCTTTACATGTTTGGTACAATTACGTCGTTTGGAATGTTAAATTGTTTTTTGTATAACTTTGTTCTAACCTGAAATATTGTTACACCTAATGAAATAGGTGCACAAGGTGCCAGCTACTGACATGGAGGCACTTAAATCTCCTCTGATGGGCATTTTTGAGAAGCGGCGTGCTCGAAAGTTCTTTATTTATGTTCAAGATTATAAAGAAAGTGATCCTAAAACACATGAAGGGATGAATCTAACAAAAGTTACCACAAGAGAGCTTATTGCGTACACTCTTGATTCTCTTGCTTTTTTTTTCCGGTGTTCAGTTTATATAGACTAATTTGAAAACATTTTCATGTAAGACAGTCCCGGTCTAGTTTCCTTGTGTGCCTATATCATAGAGCATCTAGAAAAGAACACGCCAGTAATTTATTGAGAGGCACTAGAAATGTTGCTTGTTGTTGTCACATTTCTTTACTGCGAAGTTAATCTTTCTTCTTTGCTGAGCACTATGCTTGCCTCAAATAATTTTTGTATTAGAAAATAGAAACTTGTGTTTTACTGCTTTACCCCTCTTTATAGCAAAGAGAATCGATTTTCTTAAAGGATCACAAACTGGTGAAGTGTAATGTTTCCACTGAGTATGTAAATATGAACTTTTCAGCATGATCAGTCTCCCATTATGAGTGTCAGACAATGAAGATGATCCCTACTGTTAAGCTTTTCAGGGAAGAAGGTTATATTATGAAGTGCAAATTTGTGGTTCGGTAACAGTTGATTTGTGATTACTTTGCATGACTTGTGGGGATTAGTAGATAGTTTTTTTTTTCTTTTGGCAATTCATTATTAATTCATACGGTCTATATTCTTGCTGATGGTTATGTGATAATTTTTACAGAAAATATGGTCTTGATGACAACACTGTGGACTTCATTGGTCATGCATTGGCACTGCATAGAGATGATCGCTACTTAGATGAACCAGCAGTGGATACTGTGAAGAGAATGAAGGTGAAATGCATTATTTTGCTTTTGAATGTCCCGCTAATCTTGTTTAAGGTTTGTGTGGATATGTGAAGTTTTTGTTCTCTATAATATGGCAGCTATATGCTGAGTCTCTTGCTCGTTTCCAAGGAGGATCACCATATATTTATCCTTTGTATGGATTAGGAGAGCTCCCCCAGGTACTAGCTCTTGAGTTCCTCACTACATTTTCTTGTTTACCCTTATGCCAATGTTTTGTACTTTCCAACCTTTTTTCTTTAATATAATTATTGCTGTTAACATCTGTTTGCTAATTTAGGCATTTGCTCGATTGAGTGCTGTCTATGGTGGGACCTACATGTTGAATAAACCTGAATGCAAGGTAGTATTTCCGCTCTGTACCTTTTTGCAAAAGGAAATATTTATGTAATTTTGAGTGCTCTGAAGATGCTATCTTCAAATCCCAGGTAGAGTTTGATGAAGAAGGAAAGGTCTGTGGTGTTACTTCGGAAGGGGAAACTGCGAAGTGCAAGAAAGTTGTATGTGATCCTTCCTACTTGCCCACCAAGGTAAATGTTTTTCTACCTGTTGAGATAACTGTTCTGTGGCCAATAATTTGAATAGGCTTCTGGATCTATAATACCCGGCAAGATCTTTGAGTATAAGTAAGGGTACATCATGGATACATGATACACCTGTTTCCTAGCAATCTAGATTTCACTTGTTTATAAGTGGAAGTAATCAAACTACTTGTTATGAGGATACCTGACCTTTTTATAAGTGGCTGGATGAGTTACTAAATGCGAAACATGCTATTTGCAGGTGAGGAAGGTTGGCAAAGTTGCAAGAGCTATCGCAATTATGAGCCACCCAATTCCAAATACCAGCGAGTCTCACTCTGTGCAGATTATCCTACCTCAGAAGCAGTTGGGTCGCAAATCAGATATGTAAGTGTTGTATTATCTTAGAAAAACTTTACTTATATTCTCCGGGCTGAGCTGGAAATATAACAAATCATTCGCAAATAAAGTTTACTTCATTACATGTTCATTCATTTACTAAACAGGCATATTAGTCAACTTGATTCTTACTTGACTACTGAAAAATATTTCATGTGAAAGCCTGGCTCAATGTGGTTACATTCATTAGTAAAAGATCCGTAGCTCCACAATTTGCTCATTCATTTACTAAACAGGCATATTAGTCAACTTGATTCTTACTTGAGTACTGAAAAATATTTCATGTGAAAGCCTGGCTCAATGTGGTTACATTCATTAGTAAAAGATCCTTAGCTCCACAATTTGCTAAAATATACAGATCTCCTTTGCCCCCTAAGAAATGGATGTGGACTGCCTTTTCATATTTCATTTAATTAGTTAATTTTTGCAGAGTCTCGCATTTTCAAATATTTCCCCTTCCTCTCATGTCTTTCTGGTTTGTTCATGTTATTGTACACTCCCACTTGTGGATTATACTGGGTATTTTTGTTGTATTGTACACGCTTCTCAATATGTACCTATCATCAAGATTAGCTTGTAGGCAGAAAAAGGCCATGGGGACCTTCTTTTTTTTATAACTCTTTACACTATTCTCTGCTTCTGTTTGTGGCTGGTGGGTGTTGTTATGGCACTTGAAATTTGTTTTGGACAGTTCAAGCTGTGTTTCGGTCATTTAAATGACTGGTTTCAGGATCGGTAAAACTTTTTTATGGAATATATGCCAATTGGACTGATATTTGGAGATTTTAATCTCGTTGATTAATTTTTAGTGGGTCCCTGAAGACTGGGTGTTTTCCTTTAAAGGCTTGATCCAGCACTAGCACTCAATTCAGACTTGTTCTTTTTAAAAAGTCATAACAATTAAGAACTAAGGTTTTCTTTCATACCTTATGCCAACATTTGGTTCTTCAGGTACCTGTTCTGCTGTTCTTACACTCATAATGTTGCTCCAAAGGGGAAATTCATTGCATTTGTCTCAACAGAGGCAGAAACTGATAACCCAGAGAGTGAACTGAAGCCGGGTGTCAGTCTTCTAGGGCCAGTGGATGAGATCGTCTATGAAACTTATGACCGATCTGAACCTGTCAATGAGTGCACCTTGGACAATTGTTTTGTTTCAACTGTGAGTCTCTCTTAAATTTTACTTTGAAAATCATACTTCAGAAAGATAACCTAACATAAATTTATTGTATTCTCTATTTTGAACAGAGCTATGATGCCACAACTCACTTTGAGTCGACTGTTGATGATGTGCTCAATTTGTACACCAAAATAACTGGAAAGGTATTGAGTTAGTATTTACCTGACTTTGGTCTTTCCATTACGTACTTTAGAGAATACTAGGACAGATCTAATTGTCATTGCAGATAGCTTCTCTTTTGCCAACACACTTTGAAAACTTCGAATTTCCAAAATATTCTACTTGTGAAAAGTGGCTTAGACATTTTGCCGTTTACTGCCTGAACTTTCTTTTCGCAATGTGCTGTCTCAGAAGCATGTCTTGCTATCATTTAAATGTTATTTGCAAAATATAACTTCGGTTAACTATTTTATCTGATGTATACATTTTAGTTTTCTGTGTTTTGCTGTATATTTCTCTCAAAGAGCTTTGAAATATCACTAATTGATTTCTTTTACTCTGAAAAGGATAACTTTAGTGGAAGGAGTATATGGGATGAAGAATAGAAGTCTATTTTCATGAAGTGGACACTAATTTTGAAAATTCAGAAAAGGGACATATTGTCCTGTCCAGAAAACTCCTTTACCTTTGGGTTATCAAAAAAAAAAACTCTAGTCTCTGCTTCTAGTACTCTTTTAATCAAGGAAAGAGACTAAAGTTGAATTAGTTGAGTTAGGAAAGTTCAGCAGATTATCTGTGTCCTTCAAAAGTCTTGATGAACATTGACATTAAATCCCCCTTCTTGATGATTGCGGGCCTTTATTCCACAAATAAAGGGCTTGAGAACATAACTTAATTAGTTAAGTCGCACTAAAATGTCGATTTCTTTCTTTTTCTTTTTTTCAATCATGATCTACCTGTGCTTTCTTGGGTTAGTTCACAAAGGTATATTTGATGCTATTAATTTGTCATAGCTTCTATAATTTTGTTTGTCTTCTTGCGCCCTTCTCCAATTCGTGTGGTAAAGGTGTAGGTATACGTTGCTTGTACTGGCGCCCACATAGATAATATGAAGCATAGTTACTAGCATGTGAATCTAAGGTACTTTTCTAGATGTACCGTTATTGCATTAAAAGGTACTTTTCCTAGGCAATTGCTGTTTCCTCCGCTTCTCTCTTCCTGCTGCCAGGAGTAAAGGGGGGAAGTTGGGTGGTAATGGAGGCCAAAGAAAAGAAGACTTGTAGCTTATTCTACTTTTCAGTCGCTAGATTTCATTTAAAAGGTGGCATTATTTGTAATAACTATATTGAGCTTTGAAGGAACTATCTGAGTTGACTCAATTGTTTATCTTGTTCAGGTTCTTGACCTCAATGTGGACCTAAGTGCTGCGAGTGCTGCTGAAGAATGATAAATTCCTTTACTTCTGTACTTTCACGTATTTTGCTGCTGGATTCCTAGATGTGTCGATGGGATTCTGATGGCGTTGCTGTAGAAGTGAGACTAATTCATGATGGATTTTCTGTTATACTATAGTTCAAATGTTGGTTTTTCTTCCTTCAACAAACTTTTGTAATGTTTAAAAATACAATCACTTTTCTTGAACTTGGAGGTGCATGCCCGACGGTCTCCCTCCTCCCCTCCCCCCTTGCTATTATTGGCTGAGGCTGAACCTAGATGTGGGATTCAGATGTCGTCGATGCTGAAGCTAAATTTGGTTTTATTAATTTTTCATCCAATTTCAGATTTGTCTGGAAGCAGGAGCTTAAAGGTTTAAAATTGTGTTTGACCTTGGCTTTTTTTATTTTTTTGAGGATTTTGTCCGAGACAGTATGCACACACAATACACAATTGGTTTTCTGGTTTAATCTCTCTATGGTTTTGTTCAATGTTACAGTAATACATTCTTACTTCAGGGCGTTAAGCTCAGTGAGCTGGGCTCGAAAGATAGAGAGTTGATGAGGAGTCTTTTCTAAAATATGGGAACTAAAGATATCAGTAAGTTATGACAACATTGGTCCATATTCAATCATAGTACTGAATTAAAAAAGAAGGAAAAAACATTGAAACATACATTAATACAAACTGAGTTTACTCCAAAAAAATTTCAAACCATTATTTTTCTTCCTGAGGTAAGTATATGTACTGCATAACTCACTTTTTACAAGTTCCTTTACAGTCTTAACAGCTTTGAGAGATCTGAAGAATGTTGGTTGTTGGCTTAATTTACTTTGGAGTTGAGTTGGTCGTTCGCGTGCCTAATTTCTCCCCCATTGCCCTCTTCCATAGCAGATTCTTGTGTTTCTACTTGTGCTAGCTGCACAGCCATGGGAGAAGTGGACTCTTTATGTTCCACTTGGTTGGAGCCATTGACAGCTCTCCTTCTGGCCTTCTTAGCCCAAACAACTAGCCCGTCTTGTATATACTCGTCGAATATTTCTTTCTTGAAGGAACTTCCCATCTGCATTCATCATGCATCAAATGAAAGAAAGTTATAAGTAAAACAATCTATAAAACCAAAATGGTAAGTATTTTGTTGGTAGAAGAAAGATGACCTGTGTGACAATTGCATATAGTGGTAGAGTACTATAACTGCAAAGGAATTGAACAAACACCCTGCAAAAGAACTCAATTAGATTATGTAATAGCATGTTTAGTGTTCACATAAATGTGAAATCTAAACCTCTTTTCAACCATAACATAATTGGGCGTGGACGCGTTAATGGTAAGACAAGTTGGATGTAGATAGGTGTGAAAAGTGAGCAGCAAGTGAATACAAGACGTGTTTGTGACCCTCATGGTTACATTGTTTGGTTTGGTGTAAATATCAGATGCAAGTAAGAATTTTCCTCGTCTAGAGGAGAAAGGAGGGGGAAACTTACCCTATGACAAGTCGAGGGATGATATAACCAACTTGTCCCATGATGCAGGAGTTGAAACGATATTGAGCCTGTCAATGAACAGAACGCAATAATCTCAATTACTAATGGAATGAAATGTGAATCGAAAAGCTTATACCAATTGTTACATTAAGTGTTTAATGTTATGTTTTTTAAGATTACCCAAATCCAGAAGAAAAATGCAATCTCAAAGGAGTTCTGGAAAAGGATGATATGAATGAGGAAAAGGACTAGTCGCGGTCTATGAAACCAGAAATGATCATCTGATGGCTTCACAACTAAATCTCCTTCTACCGCGATGTGCTTTGCAGCAACCTCTCCAGCAAGTTGAGTTATTACATGCTCTAGTTTAGTCCCCACAGCTAGCAAAAGCTGCATAATCACAATAATATAATCATTTTTCATGATTTTCGATAGCTCAAAGGTGTACTGACAAAGATTAGTAGTTCTTATTAGTACTGATTACTTACACCAAAGGGAACGAATGCTATCCAAAAGTATGCGTGCCAGCCTGCAAATAGAAAGTGAGTGAGAAATAAAAAACAGGTAAAAAAGGGCAGCCTAGTGCACAAAGCATCCCATAATAGTAGAGTCCGAGGAAGGGCTACACCCCAAGGGGTGTGATACAAGACAACCTAAGGCTCTATCCCGTGACTTATAGGTCACACGGAGACAACTTTAACGTTGCTCCAAGGCTCCCTTCAAAACACAGATAGAAGGAGAAAATGAAAGGGGGTGATAATTAAAACATAAGCTCTTAAACTAGGCTCAAAACAAAATGAAGTTATGCTAAATCAAGAAAAGGGGATGAAACAGTCAATGATATAGCTCACCATGTACATTAAGCAATAGGAACAAGACCACAAATAGCCAAAGATACCAGCTGCATAAGCAATAGTAAAAGTTCAGCAAGTTGAAAATCAAAAGGAACTAAGAGCACGTTTGACTCCGACTAAAAATAATTGATAAGCATCAAGTACTGTTCTTTTTAAGTGCTGAAGTTGATTATATAGAGAACTAGTTACGTGTTTGATAGAAATGTTGAACCTGTCGATAAGTTACATTAAGAAAATGAGATGTTGGTCGTTGAGGTAAACACGCGAGTAACCTCTAAGAGGAGAAATGAGGAATTTTTCTTGTTAGGGATATCATGCTATACTGATGATATTTCAAAATTTTGAACAGTAACATCATGCTTCATTGTTTTCTTTCCATTTTGTTCACTTGGTAACCATTGTGTAACTCACCTAATCCCAACAACTTTCTTGAAATCAGCTTCAAGCACGCGTGTCATATACTTGTGAAAATTGAACTTTGGATTCCCCTTGCAATGAGTCTGAGGCGGAAAAATCAGCACGAGTTGAGCTTCATGGAGAAATAAAAATGATTAAACCAGTATATTAATGTAAATGTACCATAATGAAGCCAAGCCTCAAGGTTGTATAGTCCAATTTTGTGACAGATCCAAGGAATTGCTTGACGAAGGAATGCTGAGAATCACGAGCAAATTTAGAAAAATGTTAGACGCGCCTAAAATATTGGCAATGCATAGAAGCAAAATGTGTAATAAGCAACTTGCGGAAATACACATTTGATCATGTTCCAAAGTGTTAATATACTAAAGAATTTAACTTATATTACACTAACAATGGAAATACTTCTCTCATTATTTGTGTAACTTAACCCGTTGGATATATATACAAGCACATACACATCAACACATGTATATAGAAATGAAAATATGCATACAAGGAAGATTAAGATGGAAGATTCTCCACTTACCAGCCAACTTAATAAAGTTGATCTTTTACCAAATCCTAGAAACCGGCCCTTGATAAAATCATGATCATGAACATGTGTAACTTTCGATCGAAGTACTGCAGATACAATATATCCTCATTAGGATGACAACAAGAGAGATCACTCTATGTTGAAAGTATTACATTCTGATGAATACATTATCAGTGCTACTACATTATTCAGGTAATAATATCAGGCTTGGTACAAAGAATTTCGATCAACTTAACTTACTGTCAGTGCACAGAACTTAAACTCGTGACTTGTGAGTATTCTGTACTTACGCAAACTTTTTGTGTCCAATTTAGTTCAAAGGGAAGTATACTAATGAGACACAACAGTCATTAGGCAATATACCTTCTTCTGGATTATATTCCTCTTTCTGGATAGAATCCTCCCAAGATTTCCATTGACGTATCTGCGCAGATAATGCAAGGTCATCGTGTATAAGTGAAAAACGAAGGGGGGACGGGGGGATGTAACTAAGATGTATGATGAATTCAGAAATCTAAAGCAAGATGAATGAAAACTTTACCTTTATACCTCCAAATAGAATTGTAAGAGCTGAGAAAGTAACATGTGAAACAGCCAGCACAAAGATAAAGGTATGGAGATGATGCAATGCTGTGAGAGATAGCAATGGTGCCTTGTCCTGTTAAGTTCCAACAAGAGAAAGTGTGTAGAAATGACAAATCAATCAAGGGCATATGATTAAAAAAACATCACAATTTCATCAGTATATGGACTAAAACTGTGTTTATGAATCTTGATTGGCAATTATATTCCCCTTTTGTTAGCTATTCTGACAATTCGAGTAACGGAGAGAAAAGTAAAATGGTCTAGCTGAAGAGAGTCTTGGCACAACGGTAAGAGTTGTCGCTATGTAATCGAAGCATCCTCTTGTAGAAATACAACGTAAAACTAAATGCCACATGCAATATATCCCAATGTGGCCCATCCCTTTCACACAAAACAATCCAATTTTTGACTAACATGTAAACAACAGGAGCTTGCCTTTTGTTTAGACATACCTTAGCCTCACAATAACCAGAATTAGCAGATCCAGCAAGAAGGCGCCTTCCTCCCGGAACTAAAGAGAAGAAATTAGTCTGAAAGTGGACAGTTTCATTGACATCATCAGCCTTTTTACAAGGGAGCCAGTGATTAGTCAAGTCTTTTGGGATGCATATTTTAAGAATTCTCTCTTGCAACACTGTCAATAGCAGTGATATGAATCCCAACAACATCAACTCTGCATCATTCGTCATGTTTTTCAGAATGTGGACTAATCAGACATCTTTAAAGTGAAAACAGAATTACACAAACAGAAGTTAGAATTTTTACCTTCTTTGATCTTTTGTAAGGCTTCATAGAGTGGCTTTTGGTTTTTATTGAGCAAATACTGTCATAAAAATCACAATTGTTACTCATATTATCAAAGATTGCTCTTTTAGCAGAACTTTAGAGATATTATACTCAACAACAGATAATAATAACTCTTTGTCTAAGGGGGAGTTGGTTGATCAAGAAAAGAAACATGTTACATATCAGCTATGTTGCTCGGACTCTTCAAATATGTCAAATGGTGCATGTCGGATCATCCAAAAACGGGTGCTGCAACATTTTTGATGAGTCTGGGAAACATAGGGAGTTGATTTCTCAGATGATCACTCCACTAATAGTTATATCTCAAAAAATCACTTTTCATTCTTGATTCAAATTTTCTTCAACAAAGAAAGTGACTTTCTGAGATAATAACTATTAGTTGTGTGATCATCTGACAGATTAACTCGCACTATAGCATATCAGAAGTACTAATAGTAAATTACTATATGAACCAACATATAACAAAAATCAAGAAAAATTTGTCACGCATACAAGTAATAGTTTGACAGTCAACGTAAAATTAGTCAATCGTGATTCACCTTGCCACCATAGTGAATAATTCTTTCAACAATAAGAGATATAGCAACTATGAAAGTGCAGACTAAGGCAACAATCCATGTTGGTGTAAATTCTAAATTTGTTTCTTGATCTCCTCCACCTCCTGCCATCTTTTTACTACAAATGAATATCCAAGAAAACTTATATATAGAAGATTATGAATTAATTAAGATGAAAAATACTATGTTGATCCTACTATGTTTGTTGATTGGAAGTTATACCGAAAGAAGAACAAAGAAAATGACAAATATTGTCCCTTATGTTTGGTAATTGGTTCAAAATAGTCCCTTAAGTATTACTTAATCAATTTTTATTCTTTAAGTTTGTCAAAAATGAGCACTTTTTGTTTTGACAAATATTTATCAAATTCTAATTGTCAAATTTAATGAATCTCACATTTGAAATTAATTATGTTATTTTTAAGTATATTTCAATAGTTTGATGCAACTTTTTGATGTGCAATTTCTCTTATATTGATTTATTTTCTTGTCTGACATTGTTTTTTTTGGGTAAAGGGTCAAAATTATTGACAGCAAAAACATTTTTAAAAACTATTAATTAAGTGTTTTTATATTCTATTCACATAGTTTAAGAATATTTTTTACCTTCTCTGTTATTTTTTTATATTGTTATTTCTGAAATGTTGAATGAAATTTCTATTGTTTTTGTTTTTTATCCGTTGTTCTTATTCCAATTAATCTATAATCATAGTTTGATAAATATCTGAAAGAGATTAAAATTACTCAATTAATAATTAAAGTGCTATTTTGCACCTACAACAAAATATGAAGGACTACTTTTTTTTCATTTTCTCAAGAAGAATGAAATGGTCAGAAGAAGAATTCTTTCTTAGGTCCCCCCATGTTCTTGACCTACTATGCATTTAGTTAGTTGACTTATATCAACGGAGTTGTGGTGGAACGGTAAATATTTTTTCGTCTTAATTAAAGATTTTGGGTTCGATTTCTTTTAGGTAGAAAGTTGCTTTTATTAGAACATGTTTTACACCTTAATATGGGACTTTACGGTACAAATCTAAACTTTGTTTGATTCTAAACTACAATATCAGATACCAGATGAAAAATAAAAAGAAATTAACAAAAACTTTAGTTTCTCTGTTGTCCACATGCATATGACAAGAATTATTTCCCTCAAGTTGACAAATTTGAAGTTTTAACATAAAACAATTTAACAAATTTGTTTTACCAATAAATGGAAACTGCCTAGTAAATTCTAGAGAGTGGGAATTTAAATTGTTGGCAACAAATTAATTATTCCATGTGTCCTAATTCATTTGACATTCTTTTCTTTTTAGTTAATTTTTAAAAAATGTTGTTTTTCTATATTTAACAATAATTTTTAAAACTTTTCATTCTATTTATAAAATGATTTATAACAAAAAAAATAAATTACAACTTATTGTAGACCGTTAAATTTTAAAGAATTTTTTAAATATCCAAATTTAATTTAATTTTTTTATAAACAAACGCTAATTTTCAAATAAAATATTTTTTTAAAAAAAAGGATAATCCTCATAGACAAGAGAATTAGTGTAGCAAAGTCAAGTCTCCCAAAAAGTAAATAAAAAAGAGTCAAATTAGCCAAAGTTTCTTCCCATGTAAACATTCCTTAATTAGTTTGATGATTATTGAGTATTATACTCTCTCCGTCTCTATTTATTTATCAAATATTTCCTAATTTAATGTCTCTTTTACTTGTTATTTTTGACAAATTAAGGAAGGACAAATTTTTTTCTTTCTATTATACCCTCAATTTATTAACATTGAGTTCATGTCTTTGAAAAATATAATGAGTAAATATATTTGAGACAGTATCAATTAATAAAGGTAAAATGATAAATTAACTATACCAATCAATATTTTTTTAATAAGTATATTAATTCAAAATTTGACAAGTAAAACGAGACGGAGTAAATGATGTCGAATTAAATATCATACGTGGAAATCTTCGATGCTTGTTTGTCTCATGACAGCTTGCAAGAAGTGATTTGATACCTCCAAAGTCCGTTAGCATAAATATTTCTTACATTCTAATTTTAATTTATGTGGTATCGTTTGATTATGTATAAAAAAGAGTTTTATTTTAAAGAAAACTGTATAAAAATTTGTTCTTACATTCGTAAAAAATGAGAGTCAAATGTTTAATAAATTATACATGTTAAATTTGGTGAAAATTGTGAAAAGAAATATCAAATCATAAATATTAATAAAGTCTCATCAAATCTTAAAAATTACAATTTACAAACACCAAAAATTATAATGGACCAAATATAACAAAAATTGAACATAAAAAATAAATAAAACTATACCTCTAGATGTGATTTCACACTTGACCCCCATATTCGAAGAACACTTTCGAATTATTTTATACATACCCCCAAAACATAAAGAAATCATTTTTGTCATTTTCTTATAATACTCCACCATATACTCACTAGATATTATCTTATTCAGTAAAAGCAAAATATACAATTTTATTGTATACTTGGAATTTTTTTTTAAAAAAAAACAGAAGAAAGTGGAGAAAACAAAAAGGTTGACTACTGTATAAATTATTCAGAAGAATATATTCACATTGTAAATCATGTAATAAAAATTAGAAAATGTTACTCTATTCTAATTCGTTGGTTTTCACAAATGTAACCGTGTTTTCTTATGTTCAGACTAAACAACTAACAGAGGCGGAGTCATTATTTAAAGTTTATAGGTTTGAAATTTTAATTTTTTAAAATTATTGAATTCTAAATTAATAATGTATACATATTCAATGAATTTCTTACTATAAATTCAAAGTTTGAATCAAAATTATACTCGACTGAACTCGTAATCAACATACTGAATCTACCCCTAACAGTAATTGATGTAGCTTATATTTAGGATAAGGTGTAGTGAACCCGAATCCTATATATTACAATTTTATACGTGAAAAATAACTAAACTTTAAATGGATTTTTTTTTTTTGAAAATATATAATCCAACTGTAATGGGTTCAGTTACAAGAAATTTAAGTAAAAAAATCTCATCGTTAACTATTTTTAAAAAAAAGATTAGAATTAACTTTAGAATAATATTCTGTATAACCGAATTCGGGGGTCCATTTATGGATCCAAGGAATAGAGAATTCTAGAAAGAAATAGATTTGATCTATTTTATCTAAACAACAGACATGGTCTGCATGATATGATTCATTAAGGTGTGGAGAAACCTGTGTGCATTTTTTGTATAACTCTAAGAATGGACTCGGTAATATCTTGGTAGTAGGTCCGTGGTATGACCACCAATTTAGGAACCAATTAGAAACTGGTTTGACGAATATTTTAGCACATACTTTTATGAACCATGTATGCTTGTGGCGTTCATTATTATAATAAAGGACCTTAGAGAAGGCCTGGATATAATCCCAGTAAGTAACGCTCGTACGCGTTTGATTAATCCATGAACAAATTGATTATGTAGGAGTACATTTTTTAATTATTCTCTTATGGTGGAGCTCGAATATTACAGCTAACGGAGTAATTAAATGTTTTATATCGAACCACTTTAAACTCTCTTTTTTCATTTTTATTTTTTACAAATAAGTTAGACTTTTTAGTTTTAAAAAACTATTTTTCAAATCCATTAATAATCACATTTGTGGATTTCCCAAGATACCTAACATCTTCTTCGAAAAATCAATTTAGTTTAATTCCTCTAAAGTTCATAAAAATTCACTACCAACAAAACAAATGAATTAATAAAAGAAAAAAAACGAAAAAGAAAAGGTTGGAGAAAAGGACACTTTATTCTGCTTTTTAAAAATTTGATTGAACTCCAACAAAAAGGAAAGTTGAACCATCAATTTATTACACAAGCTCCGAAGATTCGACTAAATTTGGATCGGACATTACAAGTTTCATTCGGGATGACGCTTTCAACACAACCCGACTAAACAACTATTACGAAAAACTAGACATTTAAAGATACGGAAGCATGTTTAAATGTCTAAGAAGTATCGAGTTCCCATAAACTCCGAAGTTCAACAAACAATTACCAAAACTATTGCAGAAGTTAACCCCTAGAACTGAAAGTCATTGTAGCAAAACATCTAAGGTGCAACAAGTCTAAGAAAAGGGGTACAACCCCAACCAAACATAAGAAATATCTAAACAATAGTCTGAGTCCGAAGAGAATGGACTAAACAAAATGAAGGACTCCATGACAGCCTGAAAGAACTGGCTCACCTTTGAAATTCGGTCTCGATCACTGATCCCCTAGCCGAGGTCTATCAGTAGCCGCTTGAAGATGTCCTGTACTCAACAAAGAACGAGCAAGTGCAGTATCAGTACACAACCACAGTGTACTGGTAGGATCACGCGGCTATTCCAGTAAGCAAAACATATACCAGCAATCACAACACAGTAAACACACACATATACATAATATATATATAACCCAGTTATCAATTCAGGAGCAATGTATAATTCCACATTCTCAATAACAAGTAGATACAACAGCACAATGGTCCTCTCATGGAACCCACGCCCAAACTGTTAGTGTGTCGGAACGTGACACCCGATCCAATTAGTGTGTCGGCATGTGACACTCAATCCAATTAGAGTGTCGGAACGTGACACTCGATCCAATCTATGTGTCGGAACGTGGCATCCGATCCAATGTATGTGTTGGAATGTGACACCCGATCCAATGTATGTGTCGGAACGTGACACCCGATCCAATGTATGTGTCAGAACATGACACCCGATCCAATCAACACAACCACAATCACATTCATACTCATAATCATACAATCAAGTGTTGATTCATGACATATAATTGTTCATTCACACTCATTTCATTAGGTTTGATCAATAGTGACTTATTCACATACATGCATGCATTACAATGAAGCAATTACCGACATATATCACACAAACATGAAATCAAATCATCACCTACCTCGAAACCAAGCTTGAATCCTCCTAAGATACTTGAGTCTTCCCTTTCCGAATTCTTTCCGCTTGTTCGTGGTCTATAAACAATAAATTAACGCAAGGATCAATAAACGAGGCCTAATTACCGGGATTACAATCGATATTATCAACCCTAGGCCAAACCCAAGATCCCAATACCCAACTTAGGACTTTTTCCACCATTAATTACAGGTCAAAACCCTCCCCCAAAGATAATCACCTAAGAATCTAAGTTCTACGGATCGAAAAATGGATTAGGAAAGTAAAAACTTACCTTTAACACTAGAAGAGGTGGAAAACTGTCAAGAACTTGCCCTGGGTCGCCTCTTAGCTCTCAAGAACGAAGTTTGTAGAAAAATAACGAAATTGAGGTTTTTTTCTGACTTAAGTTGCGACTGACCCGCTACAGCGGGACCCATCCCGCTACAGCGGCCCCGCCCTGGCCGCTTGCACGGAGACAGAGAGTCGGAATTTGAGTTCCAAACTCCCATTTCACAACACACCTTCAACACTTGACGTTCAAATACTACCCGTTCACGCTAAGATCAGTTTCGGGAGTTCTACTCACCCAAATTTGATTTCGTAAAGCCATACGGGCTCCCTAACGTCTTGGCTATCCACTCATGTGATCAAATTCATAGTTAGCTCTCTCATTCATTACCAAATTTCCCTAGACCTCACCTGACTCAGATTTCGTCCAAATTTGGACTAGGCTAGGAATTTTCTAGTCACTACTCAAAAGTTTTCTGGCCCAAAATCTTTCCCCATTGGCTTTTTCCATAACGATGGGAACAGATCGTTACAATAGATAACAATTTACCCATCACTCGTCTCTGAGTGATAAACTAGGAAAAACTAGCCCATAGTCACACATTCAAGAATCTCAAATGGCCCGATGTATCGAGGACTAAGCTTACCCTTCTTGCCGAATCTCATCACCCCCTTTATGGGTGACACTTTTAGAAAAACTTACTCACCTGCCTGAAACGTTATGTCCCTTACCTTACGGTCTGCATACTTTTTTTGTCGACTCTG
Organism: Solanum etuberosum; assembly: GCA_029582245.1. Classification (NCBI taxonomy): domain Eukaryota; kingdom Viridiplantae; phylum Streptophyta; class Magnoliopsida; order Solanales; family Solanaceae; genus Solanum; species Solanum etuberosum. Next base: position 93,617 of record JAJONR010000761.1, read on the forward strand.
GACTGCTAGAAGCTTAGCTTGGATGCTACTCACCTTATCCCGAGCATCTTTAACCGAATCAACCCCCAAAGGTTTCATATCTCCAGCCTCAAACCAACCAATTGAATACCTACACATCCTCCCATACAATGCCTCAAATGAAGTCATCTCAATGCTCGAGTGATAAATATTATTGTATGTAACTTAACTAACAACAAAAGCTATTTCCAATAATCACCAAAGTTGATCGTACACACGTCTGCAACATTTTATCAAAGACCTTGACACAATCATCACGACGAATCCTTTCTCACATAACCATGATAAAATCCTAAATCAATACTCGCTACAATTAGAGGTGAACCTGAACCAACCAACAGACACTCATAATACCCTAACTATCATAGTTCTTATCAACATCTCCATCTCACAACATAAATTTCCATGAGCTTAAGTAATAAAATTTGATCTTTAGACATCAGATACTCATCGAGGGATATGTCCAAGCATACAAACCCTATAACGACATTATCGAAATGCTAGATTAGTAATTGTGATTGTAGATTACCCTTAAGAACAGTAGAATTTGGACCCAATGATCCCCACATTCAACCACACATAATCGATACATGACCTCGACGACTAGATAAATATTAAGATTGTCGGACAACCATAAATACGCATGGTAGCTTTTATATAATTTCTCATAAGCAAGGTGGTACATGTAGAACCACTAGAATACTTTAACAACTCCAAGACGACACCAAATATGTCATCTGAATTAACCAAGTCTTCCCAATTATCCCACTTAACCAAGAGAACATTGCAGGATCGATACATTGATCCACCACTAGGGATCCACCCACAAAAGTGAAAACACACGTGAGCATAGCTAGTGAATCATACTCACAACCATCATAAACACTCTGACCATTTACCTTACTCTAAACCGACACTTTTAAATGAAAACCTTTCTTAGGTACTTTAACAATCAATAGTAATCAACTTTACTACTCAACCCAGGTGTAAGTTCTTTCAAATGCTCAATACCTGATACAATTGATCATTTCTCACCTTGCAAATTCATACCTTGACAAAATATATCACCACATATGTGGACTTACAATGAAAAAATCTGAATTGTAAATTCAACCGTATAACACAATCCCCTTATCTATCAACATTAGCTTATACCTTGAATTTTTTTATGAATTCATGGATCTTCGCTTATCATTGATCGCCTCTCCATCAATCTTACAATATCTTTCCCTAAAAATTCAATCTTACTCATTACTAAACTCAAAACAAAAAATAAAGCACTTATCATCACACTCGAGCTAATGTCTATACACTCCTTTCTCAAGTCTTTTTCAATATTTTTTAACCAATATGTTGGACCCGTGACACTATTATCATAGCCACAACAAAACGAATGAAATCACGAGTCTCTGAACCCAATTATCTACCCTTTTGGAGATACCTCTTTAGCCTTTGCAATCAAATAAAATATTCTTGCTCTCGCCTCTCTCTAAAGGTTGTATTACATCCCATTATTTTTTTTCATTATGATTCTAGCTCTTTTAAATTTTATTCGAGTGGTGTCCCACCATCTCTTAAAACTGTCCATACAACCACGTTACTCGCCAAATATTAGAAAACCACAACCTTAGATACTCGCAAGTCGTAATTATTATACAAAATTCACTTAACCAACAATCTTATTATATAGTTGCATCTCATCACAATCCATCATGAACTCTTATTACCATTATGCTCAGTTAGCCCTGGCTATCACTACAAAGTCAACCTTTTCATCGACATGACACCTCAAACTCAGGTATACCCATCAAATTCAAAGGACTAACCCAATTTTATACGTACTTTCTTACTAAAATCTTCAATTGCCTTCACCCAAGTATACTCAATGGGACTTTCTTTATCCATAAGCTTGTCATTCCGGTATAAATCCACTCATTTATGGCTTAAGATAAAATTACTAGTCCTCATACTACCATCCTCCTTCTTAATAAACAAGACAGGAGCACCCCACGGGAAAGCATTAGGATGGATGAAACCTTTATCAAGAAGCTCCTGGATTTGAGCTTTAAGCTCTCTCAATTCTGCCGGAGCCATGCGATAAAGAGGAATGGAAATGGGGCGAGTGCCAGGTTCCAAGTCAATGCAAAAATTTATATCTCTATCCGGAGGCATACCAGGCAAATCGATAGGAAATACTTCCTTGAATTCAGACACTACAGGAATAGACTTAATAGAGGGAGGCTCAACATCAATATCCCGAATATGAGCCAAATACGCCAAACACCCCTGCCCCACCAGTTTCCTAGCCCCACAAAAGATATGACCTTAGCTGGCTTAGGCTTGTACACCCCTTCCCACTCTAACCTTTCCCTACCTGGGATCTCTAGAGTTACTGACTTAGCATTACAATTAAGCACAACATAATAGGGGGACAACCAAGTCATGCCTAAGATTATATGAAAGTCAGTCATATCCAGAATAACCAAATCAGCCCAAGTCTGAAAACCCATAAGCATAACATGACAAGCACGATATATATGGGTGACTATGACTGACTCTCTAACTGGGGTAGAAACATGGATGGGGGCATCAAGCAAATCACAAACCACATCAAATCCTAAGGCAAACTAACTGACACATATGAATAGGTAGAACACGGATAAAAAAAATAGTAGTCATCCAGTCACAGACAAGAATAGTACTCGTGATCACTGCATCAGACGCCTCAGCCTCGGTCTTATCCGAAAAGGCATAAAACTGAGCCCTGTCATCTTGACGGGCAACCTCCTTGCCTGACTGCACTACTTCTCTACCTGCATTACCATTTCTCCGACCTCCACGGCCTCGCCGATTCCCTCCCTGCCCACCTTGTGGACGGTCTCTGCCATTATTACCGCTGCCCAGAGGTACCACTGCTCTGGTCTGCTGCGGTACGGGGTCAGACATGCACAGATGGGGACAATCTCTCCTCAGATTATCAGGTTCTCCACAATTGTAACACACTTATAACTTAACCAAGTAAGCATCGCTGCTATTGGAATAGTCGTATCATGACCCTCTTTAATAAACACTCAATTTAGGAAATTGTAGTAGAGATTCTAACCTCAATTGTCACAACATAATTTCATCGTTTTACTAAGCAACCCATACATGTTATGATATCAATACTAAATGCATTCTCAAAAGTAATGGTGTCCATTATCTAGCCGTCCCTTACAAAACTTCTTGAATGTTGTCACCTTGGCAAAGTCTTCTAGCTTCACCCTCTCTACTTCTTATCGCTCAAAGCTCAGGGTATATACTTCTCCAAAAGAAAGCTATAAAATGTTTCCCAAGTCATGAGTAGTGCATTTACTAATCGGCACTCAATATGAGACCACCACAACATTTTGGCGTCTCCCTTGAACTGATATATCATAAACTCAACATCAAATCACTCTACATTATCCATTTTATGAAGCAGCTCATGACAATCAACCAGAAAATCATAAGAATCTTCAGATTCAGTACCCATGAAGAACGACGGTTTCAACCTTAAGAACATAAATAAAACCTCAGGTTTGTCACTAGTCATTACATGCCCACAGTGAATCGGGGAAACATGCCTATTTTCAAGGACACATCATCTCTTGCTAGTGTTGGTGTTACCACTTCTGTTGCTCTAGTTCTGACCAAAGAGTGAAGGAGGAAAGATACCAATTGTATCACCCAGATACCAATTTGATTCAAGTAATAACACGAAAGGAGTAGAAACAAAGAGATTTCCTAAAGTCCTATAGTCTCTCAAAGAAAAGTACAGACGTCTCTGTACCGTTCTGCAAGACTCTACTAGACTCGTTTTGGTACAATGAGATCAACGAACCTAGGGCTCTGATACCAACTTTATCACGACCCAGACTGTTGTGATTGTCACCCACACTAACCCTCCGGTGGGAGAACAATTACTACAACCCGACTAAACAACTATTACAAAGAACTAGGCATTTAAAGATACGGAAGCATGTTTAAATGTCTAAGAAGTATGGAGTTCCCATAAACTCCGAAGTTCAACAAACAATTACCAAAACTATTGCGGAACGGTACAGAGACGTCTGTACTTTTATTCGAGAGGCTATAGGACTTTAGGAAGTCTCTCTGTTTCTCTTGTCTCCTTTCGTTCTATAACTTAATTCCAATTGGTAACTGGTGATCCAAATTGGTATCTAATCTTCTTCACTCTTATGTCCGCAGATGGTTAACACTAGATTCAACGGTGTCAGTCCCGCCGCTCCCATCAATGAGCCAGCTGAGGATTCCGTAGCCAGAGGCCCTAGTCGAGGTAGGGGTAGGGGAAGAGCAAGGGGTAGGGGTAGAGGAAGAGTGGCACCCGCTAGGGGTGGAGCCCTAGCTGAGAATGTTCCAAGGGAAAAGGCCCCTCCTGCACCAGAAGAAGAGGTAGAAGAGAATGTGGAGATTGAGGACGAGGGGGATGTTGGACAAGAAGAGGATTCACCGGCTAGGAATACCAGCGTTCCTCCCTTAGACCCAGTGTTAGCTCAGCAGATCATGTCTTTTCTGAAGGGGTTGGTCGGTCCTGGAATCCTTCTAGGTCTAAATACTCGAGTGATAAATATTGTTGTATGTAAACTTAAATAACAACAACAGCTATTCCCAATAACCACCAAAGTTAATCGTACACACGTCTGCAACATGTTATGAAGGACCTTTACACAATCATTAGGATGAATCCTTTCTCACATAACCATGATAAAATCCTAAATCAATACTCGCTACAATTAGAGGTGAACCTCAACCAACCAACACACACTCATAATACCCAAACTATCATAGTTCTTATCAACATCTCCATCTCACAACATAAATTTCCATGAGCTTAAGTAATAAAATTGATCTTTAGACATCAGATACTCATCGAGGGATATGTCCAAGAATACAAACCCTCTAACAACACTGTCAAAATGCTAGATTAGTAATTGTGATTGTAGATTACCCTTAAGAACAATAGAATTTGGACCAAATGATCCCCACATTGAACCACACATAATCGATACATGACCTCGACGACTAGATGAATATTAAGATTGTCGGACAACCATAAATACGCATGGTAGCTCTTCTATAAATTCTCATAAGCAAGGTGGTACATGTAGAACCACTAGAATACTTTAACAACTCCAAGACGACACCAAATATGTCATCTGAATTAACCAAGTCTTCCCAATCATCCCACTCAACCAAGAGAACATTGCAGGATCGATACAGCTGATCCACCATTAGGGATCCACCCAAAAAAGTAAAAACACACGTGAGCATAGCTAGTGAATCATACTCACAACCATGTACAAAATAAATAGATGGTCACATAAGAATTTACAGAATAATTATTGAATAACACTAAAGGTGTTCCTCTGAAGAGTCGATGCCAGTCGTTTCCATTCAGTTGACTCTGCATACTCTTCACATCATTCCACTGAAGTCCACACTCTCAATACTAACAAGCATCATGAACACTCCGACTATTTACCTTACTCTAAACCAACACTTTTAAATGAAAACCTTTCTTAAGTACTTAACAATCAACAATAATCAACTTTACGACTCAACCCAGGTGTAAGTCCTTTAAAATGCTCAATACCTGATACAATTGATCATTTCTCACCTTGCAAATTCATACCTTGACAAAATCTATCACCACGAATGTAGACTTACATTGAAAATTCTGAATTATAAATTCAACCGTATAACACAATCCCCTTATCTATCAACATTAGCTTATACCTTGAAGGTTTTTATGAATTCATGGATCTTCGCTTATCGTTGATCTCCTCTCCATCGATCTTACAATATCTTTCACTAAAAATTCAATCGTACTCATTACTAAACTCAAAAACAAAAATAAAGCACTTATCATCGCACTCGAGCTAATGTCTGTACAGTCTTTTCTCAAGTCTTTTTTAATAGTTTTTAACCAATCTGATGGACCCGTGACACTGTTACCATAGCCACAACAAAACAAATGAAATCACGCATCTCTCAACCCAATTATCTACCCATCTGAAGATACCTCTTTAGCCTTTCTAATCAAATAAAATATTCTTGCTCTCGCCTCTCTCTAAAGGTTGTACTACATCTCACTATCTTTTTCTTCAATATAACTCTAGCTCTTTTAAATTCTATTCGAGTGGTGTCCCACCATCTCTTAAAACTTTCCATACAACCACGTTACTCACCAAATATTAGCAAACCACAACCTTAGATACTCGCAAGTCCTAATTACTATATAAAATTTGCTTAACCAATAATCTTATTATATAGTTGCATCCCACCGTAATCCATCACGAACTTTTATTACCATTATGGTCAGTTAGCCCTGGCTATCACTACGAAGTCAACCTTTTCATCGACATGACACCTCAAACTTAGGTATACCCATCAAATTCAAAGGACTAACCCAATTTTATACACACTTTCTTACTAAAATCTTCGTATTCAGTTTTAGCATGATAGGTACTTGGTCTTTGCATTCAGTTTAATTCATATTCAGTATTTTTTCAGTATATTCATCATGTTCAGATTATATCATTGCTCAGTATGCTTTGTTCAGTTATATGTTTGTTCAGCTTTATCCTATCCTGCATGCTCAGTACATTCCAAGTACTGGCACATACTCTGCGCTACATCTTTTCATGATGTAGGTTCAGGTACTCAGCATCCAGATCACGTGTAGATCAGTTTCCGATCCATATTCAGCAATATCAGTGGTGAGTCCTCATTCTTCAAGGACGATAGACATGTTCTTTATATTTCAGTCTTTCATTTTAGTTTCAGTTTTGCTAGAGTTAGATGGGGCATGTCCGAGAATCTCTAGTCAGTTAGAGGCTTATTTCAGACATAGACAGATTCAACTTTAGTATTGGAGTTATAATTCAGTATCTTAAACTATTACCCAGTATTTATGTATTTAGACTTAGATCGGGTATTCTCCATAATTTAGTTTATCTCATATTATCAGCTTCCGTGCAGTATTTATTTAAGTATGCTTATGATATGCCAGCTCAGGGTTATCTTGGGGTCACTCGTGATCCTAGGTCCCGTGTTTACGTCAAGGGGGTAGCCTCGGGGCATGACACCCCTAATTTGTATTTTAATCTGTAGAACTTAGATTCTTGGGTAATTATCGTTGGGGGAGGGTTTTGGCCTGAAGTTGATAGTGGGAAAAAGCCCTAGCTGCACCTTAGGATCATGGGTTTGGTCTTGGGTTATTGGGTTGGTTATAATCTGGGTAAATTAGACATTAATTATTGATCCTTGCTTAATTGATTATTTTTAGACCACGAACAAACGGAAAGAATCTGGAAAGGGAAGGCTTAAGAGTCTTAGGAGAATTCAAGTTTGGTTTCGAGTTAGGTGATGGTTTGATTTTCTGTTTGTGTGATATATGTCGATTGATTGCTATATTGTATGCATGCGTGTATGCAAATAGGGAAATTTGGAAACGAACCTAATGAAATGATTATGTGTGAACAATACATGCCATGAACCTGTTTACTTGATTGTATGATTTGAGTATTGTTCATTATGGATGTGATTGTGATTGTGGTTGTGCTGATTGGATCGGGTGTCACGTTACGACACATACATTGAATCGGGTGTCACGTTCCGATACATACATTGGATCGGGTGTCACATTCTGACATATATATTGGATCAGGTGTCACGTTCCGACACATGTATTGGATCGGGTGTCATGTTCCGACACACTAACAGTTTGGGTGTGGGTTCCTTGAGAGAACTACTTATGATTGTTATGCTTATGTCTACTTGTCATTGATAATGGAAGACTGTATGTTGCTCTCGAATGGTAACTGAACTGTATTCCGTATATGTGTGCTTATTATATTGTGATTGTTCGTCGTATATTGTGATTATAGGAGTAGCCGCGTGATCCTACCAGTACATTGTGGTGGTGTACTGATAATGCACTTGCTCTTTCTTTGTTGAGTACATGGCATCTTTAGGCGGCTACTGACAGACCTCGTTTAGGAAATCACTGATCGAGACCGAATTCAAGGGTGAGCGAGTTCTTCCAGGATGCCATGAGTTCTCATTTTGTTTAGTCCATTTTCTTCGGACTTAGACTAGTACTTTGGACATTCGTTTGTTTAGTTTCGGGGTTGTACCCCTTGTTCTTAGACTTGTCGTTAGTAGAGTTTTGGTACATTGACTTTCAGGTTCTAGGCGTTGTTTCCACAAATGTTTTAGTATTTGTTTTGTCAAACTTTTGGAGTTTATGGGGACTCCATTTTCCTTTAGACATTTAAACCTACTTCTGTATTTTTAAATGCTTAGATTTTTGTTAAGTTGCTTGGTTGGGTTGTAGTAATGGTTCTCCCACCAGAGGGTTAGTGTGGGTGACAATCACGACGGTTTGGGTCGTGACAATCACGACGGTTTGGGTCGTGACAAAGTTGGTAACTTCGCTCATGCACCTTCAACTGCCGCGATGCATAAGATATGACATTCTTATATTGCATCAACACAACACCCAAACCCGAATGTGAAGCATCACAATAAATAATGAAATCTTTACCTTCCACCGGTAGTGCAATAATAGGTGCTGTGGTCAAGAGAGTCTTGAGCCTTTGAAAGCTTTCTTCACATTTTTCAGTCTATTCGAAAGGCACCTACTTTTTAGTCAGTCTTGTCAAATGCGTGGCAAAGTCCTTCTCAAATCGATGATAGTAGCTAGCGAGCCCCACAAACCTCCTAATTTCAGTCACAGAACTAGGTCGGACCCAATTCCTGACTGCTTCAATCTTTTGGGGATCTACCATTACCCCTTCCCTTGAAACTACATGCCCCAAAAAGGCAACTGAATCCAACCAAAACTCACACTTGGAAATTTTGGCATACAACTTTTGTTTCCCAAGGACACCCAAAACAATGGGAAGATGGTCGGCATGCTCTTCCATACTCTTTGAATACACTAGAATGTCATCAATGAAGACAATCAAAAATGAATCCAGAAATGGTTTGAACACTCCGTTCATCAAACTCATAAAAGTTGCAAGCGCATTTGTCAAATCAAACGACATCACTAGAAACTCATAGTGCCCATAGCGGGTCCTGAATGCCGTTTTGGGTACATCCTCAGGCCTAATCTTTAACTGATGGTACCCAGACCTTAGATCAATCTTAGAGAAAACTGACGCACCTTGCAACTGGTAAAAAATATCATCTATCCGAGGCAACGGATACTTATTTCGAATGGTGACCCTATTCAGTAGCCGGTAGTCTATGCACATCCTCATACTACCATTCTTTTTCTTAAAAACAAGACAGGAGCACCCCATGGGAAGCACTAGGACGAATGAACCCTTTTTTCAAGAAGCTCCTGGAATTGAGCCTTAAGCTCTCTCAATTCTACCGGAGCCATGCGATACAGAGGGATGGAAATGGGGCGAGTACCAGGTTCCAAGTCAATGCAGAAATCTATATCTCTATCCGGAGGCATACCAGGAAAATCGGTAGGAAACACTTCCTTGAATTCAGACACTATAAGAATAGACTCAATAGATGGAGGCTCAACATCAACATCCCAAATATGAGCCAAATACGCCAAACACCCTTGCCCCACCAGTTTCCTAGCCCGCACGAAAGATATGACCTTAGCTGGCTTAGGCTTGTACACCCCTTCCCACTCTAACCTTTTCCTAGCCGGGATCTCTAAAGTTACCGACTTAGCATTACAATTAAGCACAACATAATAGGGGGACAACCAAGTCATGCCTAAGATTATATGAAAGTCAGTCATATCCAGAATAACCAAATCAGCCCAAGTCTGAAAACCCATAAACATAACAGGACAAACACGATATACATGGGTGACTATGACTGACTCTCCAACTGTGGTAGAAACATGGATGGGGGCATCAAGCACATCACAAACCGCATCAAATCCCAAGGCAAACTGAACTGACAGATATGAATAGGTAGAACCCGGATCAAACAAAACAGTATTCATCCGGTGACAAACAAGAATAGTACCCGTGATCACTGCATCAGACGCCTTAGCCTCGGTCTTACCCTGAAAGGCATAAAACTGAGCCCTGTCATATTGACGGGCAACCTCTTTGCCTGGCTGCACTGCTCCTCTACCTGCATTACCATTTCCCCGGCCTCCACAGCCTCGTTGATTCCCTTCTCGCCCACGTTGTGGACGTTCTCCGCCATTATTACCGCTGCCCGCGGGCACCATAGCTCTAGTCTGCTGCTGTGCGGGGTCAAACATGCGCGGGTGGGGATAATCTCTCATCATATGCCCAGGTTCTCCACAATTATAACAAGTGCGATCAAAAGATGGCCTGCTACCCACCGAAGGTGCGGCTCCCTGGCTATCCATAAAATTTTGATGTGGAGTCCCCGAGTAACTTTCTATAGAAGCAGGCAAGGCTGACTGAATTGGCCGGGCTGCAAGTGTCGGCCTACCTGAACCTTAAGAGTAGGAACCATGGAAGTTACCTGTGCTCTTGGGCTTCTTAGCCAAAGCCTTGACCTGCCCATCACATTGAACCCCTACCACTTTCTTCACGAAATCTGTCACCTCATTAAAACTTTTTTCTGTAGAGGTCGTGTGAACAGACAATACCGGTAACTCGGAGTTCAGTCCCTTGACGAATAGATGAATCCTCTCCTCCTCAGTAGTCACCAATTGTGTAGCATATCTAGACAAAGCATGGAACTAGCCTCATAAGCAGCTATAGACATACCACCCTGCTCCAACGCCAAGAACTCATCCTTCTGGCGATCCCTCAAAGTCCGGGGCACATACATTTCAAGAAACAAGGCATGGAACTGCGTCCAAGTGAGTGGGGGCAAAACTGACGATCTGCACTCCACATAGGCCCTCCACCACTGCTTAGCCTCACCTTGAAGCTGAAAGGTCACGAACCCTACTCCATGCTGATGTACAATGCCTAACTTATGAAGCCTCTCATAACAATCGAAGATGAACTCATAGGCGTCCTCACTCTCAGAACCGTGGAACATATGCGGCTTCAATTTCAGAAACTTAGTCAACATCTCATGCTCATTACCAGTCATCACGGGACCCAACAAAGGACGGAAAAAGGCATCAATGCCTAATGCTCCATCTACCCTGGGAATAGTAGCAGTAACAGGGTGGTTGGTCGGAGGTTGAGTACATTAGTGTACTGGTAGGATCATGCGGCTATTCCAGTAAGCAAAACATATACCAGCAATCACAACACAGTAATCACACATATACAGAATATATATATATAACCCAGTTATCAATTCAGGAGCAATGTATAATTCCACATTCTCAATAACAAGTAGATACAACAGCACAATGGTCCTCTCATGGAACCACGCTCAAACTGTTAGTGTGTCGGAACGTGACACCCGATCCAATGTATGTGTCGGAACGTGACACCCGATCCAATCAACACAACCACAATCACATTCACACTCATAATGTACATACTCATAATCATACAATCAAGTGTTGATTCATGACATACAATTGTTCATTCACACTCATTTCATTAGGTTTTATCAATAGTGAGTCATTCACATGCATGCATGCATTACAATGAAGCAATTACCGACATATATCACACAAACATAAAATCAAACCATCACCTACCTCGAAACCAAGCTTGAATCCTCCTAAGACACTTGAGCCTTCCCTTTCCGGATTCTTTCCACTTGTTCGTGGTCTATAAACAATCAATTAACGCAAGGATCAATAATCGAGGCCTAATTACCTGAATTACAATCGACATTATCAACCCTAGGCCAAACCCAAGATCCCAATACCCAACTTAGGGCTTTTTCCACCATTAATTACAGGTAAAAACCCTCTCCCAAAGATAATCACCCAAGAATCTAAGTTCTACGGATCAAAAAATGGATTAGGGGAGTAAAAACCTTACCTTTAGCGCTAGAAGAGGTGGAAAACTGTCAAGAACTTGCCCTGGGTAGCCTCTTAGCTCTCAAGAACGAAGTTTGCAGAAACATAAAGAAATTGGGGTTTTTCTCCGACTTAAGTCGCGATTGTCCCGCTACAGCGGCCCCGCCCTGGCGGCTTGCACAGAGACAGAGAGTCGGAATTTGAGTTTCAAACTCCCATTTCACAACACACTTCAACCCTTGACGTTTAAATACTATCCGTTCACGCTAAGATCTGTTTCAAGTGTTCTACTCGCCCGAATTTGATTTCGTAAAGCTGTACGGGCTCCCTAACGTCTTGTCTATCCACTCATGTGATCAAATTCATAATTAACTCTCTCATTCATTACCAGCTTTTCCTAGACCTCACCTGACTCAGATTTCATCCAAATCTGGACTAGGCTAGGAATTCTCAAGTCACTACTCAAAAGTTTTCTGGCCCAAAATCTTTCCCCATTGACTTTTTCCATAACGATGGGAACAGATCGTTACAGCCCAAACCTGAGATCTCTTATTAAGAGTGACGTAATCCTAGCACTGCACCACAATGCATTTGGTCATGAATTCATGATCATTAGCTATATGTATCTCTTTTTCATTTTTAAACTACAAAATAGAACATCAATAGTGGAATGGAAAAGATAAATGAAAAATACGAGTCTTGTTATTTTTGTAGGGATTTTTCCCCATGATTCTAGTATAAATAATTATAATGGAATAATACTTATTCACAGAAAACACGATTAGAAACCTTAAATAAATTTCTCAGAAAGACTTCAATTTGAGAAAAATACTTTCTTATTTGCTAAATGAATTTATTAAAAAGAATTATTTTACATTACTTTTCAAAATCAATCACTTCTTATTAAGACTTGGTAAGACAAAAAAGTTATATGTTTTGTATAACAGATGACTAACCCAGAATGATGAAATTATTTCAATAATGAGTACTTCCATCTGTCCCTAATTGTTTGTCCACTTTTGAATTGACACACCTATTAAATAAACAATTATTGACATAGTCATAAGTTTACCATTTTACCCTTATTAATTATGAAGTGGATGGGTTAAAAACTTAAGATTTTTAAAAAGTTCTATCTTTTTCAAAGTAATTAATTGAGGGTATAATTGGTAAAAAAAATTGTCCTTTCTTGATTTGTCAAAATGGACAAGTAATTAGGGATAACTAAAAAAGAAAAAGTGGACAAATAATTAGGAACACAGGAAGTATTAGATTGTCAAAACTAAAAATATATATTAAATGGTCAGTTGGTATTCCCCAACTCATGACTTTAAACTGTGGAATTAAGCACCAAACCAATAGATGAACATAATTTTATGATGATTGATTGCTAATTCGTCATTAAATAGGATTAACAATAAATTTGTCACTTTCACTAAATTTTTTTTGAAAAAATTGCCTAAATATAGATCTTGTTTTATCTTAATATCTAAAATTTTCTACCATTTAAAAATATTTCAAAAATTTCCTCTCGGATACATCACTCTCCTCTCGCTGATACATCCCTATCCTCCTCTCGGATACATCCCTTCCTCTCTGATACATTCCTCACCTATGTATCTGAATCTCTGCTAATGTATCCGTAAGTCCAGTGATGTATCCGGATACATCCCTTCCTACTCGGATACATCCCTCACCTATGTATCTGGATGTCCAGTGTTGTATCCGGAAGTCCAGTAATGTATCTGAGATCCATAAATTTTAAGGATTTTTATAATTTGAAAAAAAAGTAGGGAAATAATGTAATTAACTCTTAGCACTATGGATTTAGGGAAATCAAAAAATGTAATTAGCTTTTCTAGTGGTGCTAAAATGTGCCCTTTCGGAAGCACAATAATTTAAAATTTTTATTCTAATCTCGCGACAGCTAAATTTCCGTGTTTGTTACTGGCTATAAACAACAATATTCAACTTAATATCATCCTTATATTTATAGAGGGGAGAGTCTTGGAGCAACAATAAAATTATCTCCATGTAATTTATAGGTCATAAGTTTGAGTCGTGAAAGTAACCACTAATACTTGCATTCGAATAAATTATCTATATCATATCCTTGGAGTGTGGTTCTTCCTTGAACCTTGCACGAATACGGATGATCCGTACGCCAAAATTCCTTTTTTTACCATACTTGTGTATTCATCACATTGTTTAGATAATATGACGACATATTCACATTGGTGGTTATGACCCTTTTTGTTTTGTAAACTCAAAATGAATAAGTCAAAATCAAAAAAGTAAAAATTGAACCTATTGAATTTAGGGAAAAGGGTCTGATATACTCCACAACTTTACTATTTCGTGACTCATATATACCCCTACTGTTATACAAAAGACTCACATATACCCTTTTCCTCTAAATGAAGTGAAAAAACTAATTTTAATTTAATTGTTTTTAAAAAAGAAATCTAATTCATATGGGGTTATTTGATCCTCCTCACACATTTTTTTTTTGACTTTTTGTTTCAATGATTAATTTAAATTTATTATTTTGATGGTCAAATTTATTTATATTTCACTAATTTTCTTGTAAAATTTATTATAGATGCCCCATTATTTTATTTTATTTGTACAAATACAAAAACTAAATTACAATATAGCCGCAAAAAAAATTAGTTTTAAATTTTTCTTTACACTAAAGAATGAAAGAAAAAAAAGAATAAGAAATTCAAATAATGTAATCAAAGAAGTCAAAAAATAATTTTTGTATGAAAAAAATTAAAATATACCTTAAACTTTGCTAGAAGGATCATATATTTATCCCTACATGACTCTTTTAAAAATTTAAAGTCAGACAATAAATTTAAAACTAATTTTTTCGCTTCCGTTAGATGAAAGGTATATGTGAGCTCATTTTGTAACGGTAAGGGTATATGTGAGCCATTTGTATAACGGTAAGGATCTATATGAGCCACTTTCATAACGAGGAGTATATTAGCTCTAATGACAAAGTTAAGGGGTATATCAGACCTTTTTTACCTTGAATTTAATTAGATTAGTTTCAATACAATATTTTAGGAAACCAAAGTAATGCCGAGTTAATTTTCTAACAACGTAGCACTGCAAGAACTAAAATTAAAGAGCCGATTCGATTCAACTCGAACTCGACTCAATATTATAGAAAGCTAGGTTGATCTCGACTCATGCATAGTAGGGGTGGGTATTTGGTTCTTCAGTTAAGTTATATCAAATTTCGATTCGATTCTTTAATTTTTTATTTTAAAAAGTGTGCACAAAACACCGAGCCAAACTAGTGAAGACAACTATCATTGTATTACTCTATTTTTCATATAACAATGAGGAAAACTACATATTAAATGCAGGTCATTATTGTACTCCATTTTTCATATCACAATGATGCCAACTGCAAATTCATAGTATTACAATGACTAGTCAAGCAAAATGTTATATCTAACAGAATATGATAAGATATTCCAAAAAAATAAGAATATAACCTTTTCTTTTTCCTAATTTTACTTTCATATTTTTCTTTTCCAATTCATTTCTCTTTCCCTATAAGTTTCTAAACAATCAAATCATTAAAAGAAAAATAACGAAGAAAAAATTAATTATTAATATTAAAAGATGTCAAGAATATCATCTTATTCAACTCAGTGATTAGTGGTAATTTCTAATTAGGAATTACAATTAGAAAAGTGTAAACGTAATGGGCTGGAAAAAATAATATTGGATGGGGTAATTAGGTACGGGCTCTGGGGCTTGGATTAGAAAGGTTTTGGGCCAAATATGAGTTGAATGCAGTGGAAACTAATGAGCCACAAAACATAAAATAATAATAATTTCATAGTCAAACCCAAACTAATTCAGCAAATAGTCATTGATCCAAAATAAATTACAGCATACCCCCTTTAATTTAGGCCAAATTTCCCTTCAACCCCCCTTTAAATTGGGAAAATTATATAACTAAGCTAACATTTAATAGTTAATTATGCTACATGACTATAATTTATATTAATTATAAAAATGGTTATTGTATAAGAAAATGGCTATGTTGGGTCCCACTTTTTTTTTCTTGTATCAAAATGTTAGAATCCATTTTCACCTTGTATACAAATCTACACACTATCTCTCTTTACCACACCCACTTAATTTGCTCATCAAATCTCTCAACCCCCATAAATAACTCAACCGAATCAAAGTTCAAAATTTGACTTCTTCCTCTTTTTTCCTTTCATTTCTTTTATTTTTCTCTCTCTATTTTCTGTTACTCCTACATTTTATTTTCTTAGATTTTTTGTAACGACCTGTTCCCGTCGTTATGGAAAAGCAACAGGGAAAGAAATTGGGCCAGAAAACTTTTGAGTAGTGACTTGGAAATTTCTAGCCTAGGCCAGACTTTGGCGAAATCGGAGTCAGGTGAGGTCTAGGGAAATCTGATAGTAAACAGGGGGTTTAATTATGACTTTGACCACATGAGTGGATAGCCAAGACGTTAAGGAGCCTGTATGGCTATACGGAATCGAATTCGGGTGAGTAGAACTCCCGAAACTGATCTTAGCGTGAACGGGTAGTTGTTGAATGTCGGGGGTTGAAGGTGTGTTGTGAAATGGGAGTTTGAAAATCAAATTCCAACTTTTTGTCTCCGTGCAAGCCGCCAGGGCGGGGCCGCTGTGGCGGGTTGGGTCCCGCTGTGGCGGGAAAGTCGCGACTTAAATTGGGTAAAAACCCCAAAAATATTATTTCCTGCAAACCTTCGTTCTTGAGAGCTAAGAGACTACCCAGGGAAAGTTCTTGACAGTTTTCCACAACTTCTAGCGCTAAAGGTAAGACTATTACTCCCCTAATCCGTCTTTCAATCCGTAGAACTTAGATTATTGGGTAATTATCGTTGGGGGAGGGTTTTGACCCGAAGTTAATGGTGGAAAAAGTCATAATTGAATATTAGGATCTTGGGTTTGGCCATGGATAGATAGATTGATTATTATCCGAATAAATTAGGCCTTGTTTATTGATCCTTGCGTCAATTGATTGTTTTTAGACCAAGAACAAGCTGAACGAATCCGAAAAGGAAAGGCTCAAGTGTCTTAGCAGGATTCAAGCTTAGTTTTGAGGTAGGTGATGGTTTGATTTTCTGTTTGTGTGATATATGCCGGTTAATTGCTTCATTGTATGCATGCGTGTATGTGAATAAGGAAATGTGAATCGAATCTAATGAAATGTTTATGTATGAACAATTACATGCTATGATCCTAATACTTGATTGTATGACTATGAGTAATGTTCATTATGGGTGTGATTGTGATTGTGGTTGTGCTGACTGGATCGGGTGTCATGTTCCGATACATATGTTGGATCGGGTGTCACATTCCAACACATATATTGGATCGGGTGTCACGTTCTGACACATATATTAGATCGGGTGTCACGTTCCGATACATATATTAGATCGGGTGTCACGTTCTGACACACTAATAGTTTGGGTGTGGGTTCCATGAGAGGACCACTGTGATTATTACATTCATGTTTAATTGTCGTTGTTATTGGGAAACTGTAAGTTGATCCTGAAATGATAATTGATCGATGTATTTTGTATATGTGTGTTTACTGTGTTGTAATTGCTTGCCTATGTTTCGCTTACTGGAGTAACCGCGTGATCCTACCAGTACACTGTGGTTGTATACAGATACTGCACTTGCTCGTTCTTTGTTGAGTACAGGGCATCTTCAGGCGGCTACTGATAGACCTCAGCTAGGAGATCACTGATCGAGACCGGATTCAAGGGTGAGCCAGTTCTTCCAGGCTGCCATGGGTCCTCTATTGTTTAGTCCATTCTTTTCGGACTCAAACTTTCTAGTTAGATTTATCGTATGTTTAGATTTGGGGTTGTACCCCTTTTCTCTTAGACTTGTTGATTAGTAGAGTTTTGGTACAATGACTTTCAGGTTCTAGGGGTTGAACTTCCGCAATAGTTGTTAGTCATTTTATTAAACTTCCAGAGTTTATGGAAACTCCATATTTTATTTAGTCATTTAAACCTGCTTCTATATCTTTAAATGCTCAGTTGTCGTGAAATTGCTTAGTCGAGTTGTAGTAATGGTTCTCCCACCAAAGGTTTAGTGTGGGTGCCAATCACTACGGTCTGGGTCGTGAAAAAGTTGGTATCAGAGCCCTAGGTTCATTGATCTCATTGTACCAAAACGAGTCTAGTAGAGTCTTGTAAAACGGTACGGAGACGTTTGTACTTTTCTTCGAGAATTGGGAGTTAAAGTTCCAGTACTTGATGAAAATCCTAAGTGTGGAGCCACGGAAGAGGACCCCTACGGTCCGTCCTGTACGTCCGTCAATGATGAACTGGGAGTTGAAGGTTCCAGCTTCTGCTGAAAAGTTTTAATTGTTGACCAACGGAGGGGACCTACGGACCGTAGGTCGACCCACGGTCCGTAGGTCGTGTCGTCGATCAAAGCCGCGTCCCAGAAGTTTATTTCCTTATTTTATTTCCTTTTTGTTTAGGACATGATTTTCTATAAATAGGGTATGTAAACCTCGTTTTTGGGGGTTAGATAATATAATTTACTTTTAGTTCTAGGTATTTTGTGAAATTAACTTGCACCTTTAGCAATTTGATTTCCTAATTTCTTTTTACAAGATTTGGCTTTGCAATTCAATTGGAGATTTCGGGTTTCTTCTACTCTAATCGTAAGGTCATGAATTTTCTTTATCAAAACATGAATTGTGTTCTTTCAAGCATGAGTAGCTAAATTCACAACTAGGGTTGTGGCAACCATGAGAAATTAACAAAGTACGAATAATAATTAAGTAATTCTTGACTAGTGTTTATGCATGTATTGTTAATTCTTTCGCTTATAAGTCTTTTTAACGGTGCGCAACGTTAGAACTCGCCTTGTTTCTACTTGCCGGACCAAGGAGGTAGTTAATAAGAAAAAAATTAACAACAGAGATTTAGTGGATGCTATCTAATAGTCTAATGTCAATTGGTGTGAGGGTGAAAACTAAGCCACACATTGATGCGATGTCTAATCTGAGGTAAAGATAAGGGTTAGTATACACTCGTAGCCGGACCAAGGTGCGTAGTGAAATTCCCTATTTGGAGGACCAATCACTTAGGGATACCTAACTTATCAACTTTTCATGTAAAACACTAGGAAATAATTACTATTAATAGGATTACTGCGTTAAGAGCTTGTGGGGAACACGTACACCCTAGTTTTCTCTCTCATATTGATAACTCAAAGTTTGAATCTTGCTTACTTGTTACTTAATTAACAATCAGTTATTTGCTTACGAAATCCCATCTTTATTTACTTGTCTCGAAAATAATTTGACTAAACGGATATAATAGTGAGTTAAGTTTAAGTCTAAACCATTTTCCTCGTGGGATCGACCCCAACCTACAAGTTGGGTTCTTTACTTGATAACGATCGCTTATAATTCTTTAGGGAGGTGTAATTTGAGCGTATCAAATTTTGTCGCCGCTGCCGGGGAACCACAGGTCGGTCGAAGACGCGTCCTA
The DNA here is from genome assembly GCA_029582245.1 of Solanum etuberosum. Taxonomy (NCBI): domain Eukaryota; kingdom Viridiplantae; phylum Streptophyta; class Magnoliopsida; order Solanales; family Solanaceae; genus Solanum; species Solanum etuberosum. The sequence goes on from JAJONR010000761.1 coordinate 113,119, forward strand.
GAAGTTTATTTCCTTATTTTGTTTCCTTTTTATTTAGAACATGTTTTTATATAAATAGGGTATGTAAACCTCATTTTTGGGGGTTAGACAATATAGTTTACGTTTAGTTCTTGGTATTTTGTGAAATTAACTTGCACCTTTAGCAATTTGATTTCCTAATTTCGTTTTACAAGATTTTGACTTTGCAATTCAATTGGAAATTTTGGGTTTCTTCTTCTCTAATCGTAAGTTCATGAATTCTCTCTATCAAAACATGAATTATGTTCTTTCAAGCATGAGTAGCTAAATCCACAACTAGGGTTGTGGGAACCATGAGCAATTAACAAAGTATGAATAATAATTAAGTAATTCTTGACTAGTGTTTATGCATGTATTATTAATTCTTTCGCTTAGAAGTCTTTTTAACGGTGTGGAACGTTAGAACTCAGCTTGTTGCTATTTGCCGGACCAAGGAGGTAGTTAATAAGAAAAGAATTAGCAACCGAGATTTAGTGGATTCTACCTAATAGTCTAATGTCAATTGGTGCGAGGGTGAAAACTAAGCCATACATTGATGTGATGTCTAATCTGAGGTAAAGATAAGGGTTAGTAAAGCATACACTCGTAGCCGGACCAAGGTGCATAGTAAAATTCCCTATTTGGAGGAACAATCAGTTAGGGATACCTAACTTATCAACTTTGCATGTAAAACACTAGGAAATGATTACTATTATTAGGATTATTGCGTAGGAGCTTGTGGGTAACACGTACACCCTAGTTTCTCTCTCATATTGATAACTCAAAGTTTGAATCTTGGTTTTTCTGTGGACATCTCTGAGACCACTCTCCAACGGTTTATCTGTGGCCCGGACCAGACTCTGCCCATCAATACAACAGAGTTAGACTATCGCATGGGCATCATCCAGAGTGGGGCTTTTCAGAGGAATGCCGAGCAGCGGGAGTCACTTATTAGGTGGTTAGCACGACATCTTGCCACAGATGAGGAGCGTGCAGATTGGGTCAGTACTCCGAGCCTGGGCATTAGGAAGGCTACCCTGAATTTTGCTGCAAAATTATTCTGGCTTCTGATGCGAAACAGACTTCCCCCACTCAGGCGGACAACGTGGTCACATGGGACCGTACAGTGATAGTTGCAGCTATGGTGGTGGGACTTGAGGTAGATTTTGTCCGCATACTGATCACGGAGATCCATGAGATGGCTTTCAAGGCCACCACTACTTTGTCTTTCCCTTGCCTCATCTTCCAGCTTTGCAGGGACTCCGGTGTACCAATTTTGCACTGTGACAGGTTGCTTCAAGCAACCAAGACTCTGGATATCGAGCTGATCAGAGATGATGCCAATGTAGCCGCACCTCGCAGAGAGCCACAAGTCGAGGTACCACCATTGGGAGATGATCTTGCTGCGGATGTAGAGCAGATGAAGGTTGACGATACTTCCCCTCCAGCCTCTACAACGGATGCCCAGGCTCCTCCATCACCGGCCGCCAGTCAGGCCCCTAGATCATCCAGAGCCACGCCCTCTTCAGGGTCCACCGCCCTACCTCTAGCCCAAGTCCAGAAGCTGGAGGCGCAGATGGCTATTTTGCTTCAACATGTGAAGCCTTGGATGCAGCGTTCGATTGCAGAGTCCGAGGCAATGGTTGAACAGATGATAGAGCAGATGATGGACTAGAAGGTCCAGGCCGTTCATAAGCGCCTGGAAGCCTTTGAGTTGCGAGTCCTGGAGTGGCCGGCCCCAACCGTTGATGTGACCACCTTCCAACAGGAGTTGGCTAGCCTCCGTGCTGATATTGATGCACTCCTAGCTCCCCCAGCGACTGAGCCAGAGTCTGCCCCTACAGCCATGAAGGATGATGGGGTGTTGGCAGTCTTCTCCAGTGATGTTGTACCGCCACCTGATTCTTCCCGTTCCGCTAGGAAGTGACCCCACGCTAGTCGTACTTCTGACGATGCTGAGGCTCAGAGATTAAGGAAGAGGGAGAGCCAGCAGACTGAGGAGGCTCGGAGGGCGTCCATAGTGATGAGGAAAGGAGACAGCAGCGGGACCGAGAGCGAGATATCGGCCCATCTAGCGATGTGAGCACTACTGAGGGTGCTGTGAGAGTTGATGTGAGCACTACTGAGGGTGTTGTACGAGTTGATGTGAGAACTACTGAGAGTGCCGTGTTAGGAGATGAGAGCGCTACTGATGGCGTTCCGAGTGTTGATCCAGCGGGCTCCGGGAAATCAGACCCACCCGCTTCTTGAGTGGTCTTTGGCGCATAAGCGCCACAGGTTTGCTTCACCCGATCCTTTACTTTTTATTTTTTTGTGCATTGGGGACAATTGCACTTTATTTTGTTGGGGGTGGGGTAAATGGATTGTGAGTGATAGGGTGAAGTCTGAGTAACCCAACTCATAATCCTCTCTTGGGGTTTTCTTGCCTGTGTTCTTCCCCCCCAAGAGACTGTTTTAATTTCTGTTGAACCGACATTTTTAGGAATGTATGTGTAGGAGTAAGTAGAAAAATGAAAGCTTGATGGAATAAAAAGCATGAGAAAAATGATCCCTACCCAAAAATGTTGAAATGTACTAGATCTATAGTCTTGATGAGTTGAATGTGTTGGATCTCAATGTGACATGATAAAGAACCGATTTGACCTCATGACTTAAGCTAAAACTTGAACTGGATAATCTGATAATGAAACAATATGCCAAGAGTGTGTGAGAAAAGTTGAATGTTCATACAGTATGTGTCAATCTAGAACTTGCCCTGTTGGTCCTGCTAAGAGAATCTAGGCTAGAAGTTAGGAAGTGATCATAGGCCCTTGTTCAAATTAAATCCACTCAAGCCTAAAATGATCCAACCAAATGAAATAAATGTTCCCTTTGATCCAATTATTTGAGCCTAAGATAGACCACTTCTTTTCATTCACCTAACTCACCTTCCCTAAAATAATTGTTTTGACCCCGGTCCCTCCTTGGACATGTGCACCTTGACTTAGGCCAAAAGCCTTAGTTGAGGGTGGCTAATTCAAAAGTTACCTTGATCTTGGCCCTGGTCCGACATAGGATATTGTGCACCTCAACTCATGCAAAATACATAAGTTGAGGGTAGCTATGAAAAAGGAAATCGAAAGAAAAAGGGTATGAAAAAAAAGTTTTGTGTTGAAGAGAGAAACAAAAAAGAAAAGATGTGACTTTGTGCAAAAGAAGCAAAAGATGATATACAAAAGTCCTGAAAGAAATAAAAAAAAGAAGAAAAAAAAAAGTGAAAAAAAAGAAGAGCCACAAAGTCAAAAGTCACATCTAAGTTGAAAAGAGTCAAGGGAAAGAAAGTAAAATGAAAGGATGTCAAAAATAGGTTGAGAAAAGAGGTAAAAAGACAATGTAATATCAAGGAGGGAAGAAAGTCACTAAAAAATACCCAAATGTACCACACCTGACCCTGAGCCTACGTTATAAGCCAAGAAAGTCCTATAGTGATCCTAGTGACTAGTTTGGAGTATCTATGCAGTGAAAATAAGGGCAAGCCTATGGTATTGAGCACTAACTGTACTTGAAGTCACTTCTGAGCGTGAGTTTTGAATGAATCCTAAAACTCAAAATTCATAACTATTGTGTGTAAAAAAGGATTTCTTTTGAAGTGAGGGCACTAGTTACATTGTTGGGAAATTGAAACTTGGTGATTGTGAATGGTGTATGTTATGGTGTCTGTTGGTCGATCTATGTCATGTTTTGATCTGTATGAGTTGGCTTGTTGAGTCTAAAAGAAAAGATTTGCACTGAGAAAAATGGAATGGATTGAAATGGCCATGTGATTGCTTGAGTTTGCATGTCTGCTTCTACACAAGTGTCGTTTAGAGTGTTAGTGTGTCGCTTGAGGACAAACAACATGTTTTAGTTGAGGGTGTTGATATACCGTGAGTTTACGGTATTTTTGATGCATTTCACTTAAGAGTTGTGTGTGTCTAGGGCCATTTTGTATTGGAAATAATGTTTTATGTGCTATGTTTGCAGGAAATAGGCTTTGACGCGGTTGAGTGAGATGACAGCTGGAATTCTGCAGAAGTGACCACCCACGGAGGGACCTACGGACCATAGGTCCTGTGACGGTCCGTCGATGGGTAGGTGTAGATAGGAGCATCATGGAATTCTGACCAAGTGTGGAACTACGAAGTGATCCACGGACCGTAGGTCGACCTATGGGCCGTCCTACACATCCGTCGAATGTGAACTGGGAGTTGAAGTTCCAGTACTTGATGAAAATCCTAAGTGTGGAGCCACGAAGAGGACCCACGGACCGTAGATCAACCTACGATCCGTCTTGCACGTCCATCATTGATGAACTGGGAGTTGAAGGTTCCAGCTTCTGCTGAAAAGTTCTAACTGTTGACCAACGGAGGGGACCTACGGACCGTAGGTCGACCCACGGTCCGTAGGTCGAGTCGTCGATCAAAGCCGTGTCCCAGAAGTTTATTTCCTTATTTTGTTTCCTTTTTTTTAGGACATGTTTTTCTATAAATAGGGTATTTAAACCTCATTTTTGGGGGTTAGGCAATATAGTTTATTTTTAGTTCTTGGTATTTTGTGAAATTAACGTGCACCTTTAGCAATTTGATTTCCTAATTTCATTTTACAAGATTTTGACTTTTCAATTCAATTGGAGATTTCGGGTTTCTTCTACTCTAATCGTAAGTTCATGAATTCTCTTTATCAAAACATGAATTGTATTCTTTCAAGCATGAGTAGCTAAATCCACAACTAGGGTTGTGAGAACCATGAGCAATTAACAAAGTATGAATAATAATTAAGTAATTTTTGACTAGTGTTTATGCATGTATTGTTAATTCTTTCGCTTAGAAGTCCTTTTAACGGTGCGCAACGTTAGAACTCGCCTTGTTGCTACTTGCCGGACCAAGGAGGTAGTTAATAAGAAAAGAATTAACAACAGAGATTTAGTGGATGCTATCTAATAGTCTAATGTCAATTGGTGCGAGGGTGAAAACTAAGCCATACATTGATGTGATGTCTAATCTGAGGTAAAGATAAGGGCTAGTAAAGCATACACTCGTAGCCAGACCAAGGTGCGTAGTGAAATTCCCTATTTAGAGGACCAATCACTTAGGGATACCTAACTTATCAACTTTGTATGTAAAACACTAGGAAATGATTACTATTATTAGGATTACTGTGTTAAGAGCTTTTGGGGAACACGTACACCCTAGTTTCTCTCTCATATTGATAACTCAAAGTTTGAATCTTGCTTACTTGATACTTAATTAACAATCAATTATTTGCTTATGAAATCTCTCCTTTGTTTACTTGTCTCAGAAATAATTTGACTAAACGGATATAATAGTGAGTTAAGTTTAAGTCTAAACCATTTTCCTCGTGGGATCGACCCAACCTACAAGTTGGGTTCTTTACTTGATAACGATCGCTTATACTTCTTTAGGGAGGTGTAATTTGAGCGTATCAGAGGCTTACACCTCAAATTTTAGGACTTACGCCTTATGGATTTATGTCTTTAGTTTACGCACGGAGCGTTTTTGGTACGCCCCACCCCGAGACTCGCCCTGGGACTCGCCCTGGGACTCGCCCCAAAAACGTTTTTGAAAACATTGTTTCCTAGTATAGCTATTCATGAAATTTTCCCCTTTAAATTTCGCTCCAACCTTTTAAAATTTGGGCCCAATTAGCCCAACCCAAAATTTCTGTCCTATTATTAATTATTTTTTTAAAAAAATTCATTTATTATTTTTGTCTTATCATTAATTACTTTTGTTCTTTCCCATTAATTATTTTTATTTTCTTTTTTATTCTTTTCTCATTTATTATTTTTATTCTTTTATTCATATTATCCTTTATTAGAGATACCATTTTGTAATATTTTTACTATTATTATTATTTTAGTTAGTTTATATTATTTTTTTAATTTTTTTTCCTCTCTTTCTATATTTTAACCTTTTTAATAAAAATCAAATAAATCACTTTTTTTCATGTTCAAGGATGAAACATGAACACATTTAACCTCTTTCCTCCCCACCTAAAACCTTCATGAAGCCTTGGTCAGTTTGAATAGCCAAGCCTAAGTTGGGGGTGTGGTGAAAAATGAGGAAAGAAATTGAGCAAGAAGTTTGTGAAATTCTCCCTTTAAAAATTGTGTTGAAAAAGATGGAACTCCTCCATAATAAAAAAAAATAAAAAAAAAAGAGGAAGAGAAGAGAAAGAAAGAAAAGCAAAAGAAAAAGATTGAAAAAGAATTTTGCAATTTGTATATGGATGGAAAGGGGTATCGAATGAGCCATACAAGAATTTGTGTCCTCGAAAATACTTAGGGGGGATTGTGAAAATGAAAAGAATGGAAGAAAAGGAGAAGAAGTGAAATGCAAGTCATGCTTCATGAAGGTAAAAGTCACTAAGCCAAAATAATCATACCTTTACCCTCAGCCCCGTTACAGGCCTTGAATGACCTTGGTGATCTTGATTGAGCCGAATAATTTGTTGATTGGAAAATACGGGCAAGTATATGGGTAGAATCATGCATGTGTTTATCTTTGAGAGTGTGAGAGTTGATTTTGATTCCTTAAGTCTTAATCTTGGATGATCTTTGTGTGGGCATGAAATCATTCTTGATGTGAGGGTATTTGAATACTCTTGTTGAGCTTGAATTTGCATTTGAAGCAAACATTGTGAGCTTGACTTCTATTTGATGATGGCTAGTCACAGTTTGAAACAATTAGTGCACAATTGAACATTGCATGGGTAGATTGAACCTCGTGTGCATTCATGATGAGTCTCAAGTAGCATTATTTGTAGACATCCATGTTAACCTAATTGATTTTGTGTTTTACTTAAGGATAAGCAAAAGTTTAAGTTGGGGGTGTTGATGAGTCAGGGATTTCAACTCATTTAGGGCTTAATATTCAGGGATTTAGTGTCCTCAATGCTTATTTTATGCTCATAACTGATGTTAAAATGTTGATATGCAGCATAGAAGGAAAAAGAGCAAGACAAGGACATTACGAGGCAATCATGAGCTAAAAAGCTGAAAAAGTTGAAGGAAAGCAAAGCTGGTACTTGCCAAAGCTACTCGGTGAGTCGCCGAGTGGACCTTTAGCTCGCCTAAAGATCTAGCATGCTAACCCATGGACAAAACCAACTTGGCAGTCAAATGAGCAATTCGGCGACACGCCGAAGAGATCGGTGATGCTAATCTAGCTCGTCAAATATTACAGAAAGATATGGTGGAAAGCCACGCCAAGAAGGCGAGAAGAGGAACACTCGGCGTATCGCCGACTAGTTCGGCGAGCCCAACTTACTTCACCGAGTGGACTCCGTGCTGAAATTCTGGGAACATATAAATGCAATTTTAAAAAGAAGAGAAGGAGTTCCCACACTGTTCACTTCTGGGTTTTTGATCTTTTACATTCTAGAACATTGTTTTTACATTTTTGAGTGAGGATTTAGAGATTGTGAGATTTTTAGCTTTAATTTGAGCATTTGGAGACTTGTGGATCGTTGTCAAATCTGATGGAAGATTTCGTTGGTAACGATTTCTTGTTCTTTACTATGTTTGGCTAAAACCCCCATTCTTGGGGGTGTGATTATGTAGTTGAATGCGTTAATTAGCTAATGGGTGTTATTAGTTACTGATTTTACTGTTGATTTGAAGTGGGTTCAATTAATTGTTCATGTTTTAATTGAGGGATTGTAGTTGCAAATGCAATTCTAGCTTAGAACTCTATACTTGCTTGAGAAAGAGGTGTTAGTGTCGAATTATTAGTTGATGACAATATTGATTGCATTGTTATGAATCTAGCTTGAGAAAGTAGGTTTAATTGCAATATTGCAAATCTAGCTTGAAAAAGTGGATTGATTAAGGAAATTGTGTTTCGCTTGTTGAGGTTCGATAGAACTCACTTGAATCGCAATAGTTGATTGAGAAATGACAATTGCACTCAAAACCTAGCCTACCCACTGATATTCAACATCTTTGAGTAGCCCGTAATCACCCATTACGCAAAATTAGCATTCAACTTTTCACACTCCCAAGAAACCTTCTCTACTTGTTTATTTTCGATTTTTAGTAGTCATCAGCTGGTTAATCAAATCCCCCCATTTGATATTGTCTACCAAAACCTTTGTGATTTACTTTGATGTTGCGAAACTTCTACCTCTACAAACGATTAGAACACAATTTTACTTCTTAATTGAATTCTTTACTGTATCACTCCCTGTGGGATCGACCCCAACTCTTAGTTGGATTTATACTTGTTAGCGACCGCCTACACTTAGAATTGAATGAAGTGTAGTTGAGCGATATCATACCAGTAGGGGTTTCATCTTGTACTTGGTCTTCTATTTCTACTTCCTCCTCTAATTTTTTCTCCAAATTAGTAAAACATCTATTTGATGTGTCCTTATCTATTTCATTTTTGAAATTAAATTTTATAGCATTTGGATGTGACATAAAAGAAATTTCATCAACATGAGCATGGAAAGCATGGAATATACTAAGTATGAGAGATATGCATAAGAACGTAAAACTGATCATAGGGGACATAAAGGAAAACATGATATGCATGACCAAGCTAAAATATAGTAAAACATTTAAAGAAGAATAAAATATCATAAACATGGTCATTGCATCTTAAAATCATAAGGAAATTTTCATAAAACTTTTGAAATTAACTTAGTTCATTTTACGGGACGTTTACTATTAACCGACAGAAACCACGTGAGCTATAATGTGGAATCTGATGTCTTGTTCCCATACCAAAAAGAGATGTCCTTACTTTCCAAGACAAGAACCTTAAACTTCTAGCTAGGTGGATACACTAGCTATGTCTTTCTAAGAAAAATCCTACAGGGGGACGTAGTTAGGGACGAATAGATTACTTCTAGAGACCTGACCTCTACTTATGGAAGAGCCTCTATCTCAACGTCATCTCGGTTCTAAGTAAAATCCCAAAAAAATATAATAGTCATATTCATAAACATATCATCATACATGGAAAAATACAACCTAGTTACTAATCCAAGCTTAAGTCATCATATAATAGCTTGTTAAATCACGATTCATATTTGTACGAGAAAACCTTTCACCAACCATGATTTCTTATTATATGAGAAAACCTTTCACAATTTCATTGATGCTTATCTTAAAAGCAACCTTAGTTCTAAAACATTCTTTTTATAAATCATGCATGACTTTCATAAATCATCATTCATAAGTTCATAGCTTCCTTAATAAATTCATAGTCAAATCATGAGTAATGCATGGATCCATATGAAATCAATTGAAAAACATGTAATTGGATCAAATCATTCATAAGAAGACTAAAATCAAAGGATTGAATCATGACAATTAGGACCCATGGAGAATTGGGTGAAACCCTAACCAAATTTGATGAAATTGAATTGGAAACATGGAAATTTTTTGGGACCCAATGGATGAATTGAATCTATTGGTGAATTCACACATACCTTGATGATCAAAGCCTAGCAAGGAAGATAAAAGAGTAGGCTTGAAGCTTAGAACCCTAACATTCTTCCTGGAACTTGAGAGAAAATTGGAGAGGATGAACTTGGATGGGATTTGGGGACTTGAGAGAATGAGAGAGTTTGGATAGATTTAGGGATTAAAGGTAGTTATAAGACTTAGAATTAGGGTCAAAATCACATAGTAGACATTAAATGCATAAGAAAAGATTCAAATACCCTTCAAAAATAAATGTCGGACAGACCTACAGGTTGGACCTACGGTCCGTAGAACTTTTTATGCCCCATACTGGACAATCATAGAATTAACTTCAAAAATTAAAAAGTTCAATAATGTCTCACGAGACCTTTCTATGGTCCGTCATTCATTCTACGGTCCATAGTCCTCTTCCGTATATCACAAGTTCAAGTCCAGAATTCCACTAAGTCTGAATGTTTTCAATGAAAGCCATCTATGGCCCATCAAACTCCCTATGACTCGTCCTGCCAAATCATAGCTCAGACTTCAGAAACTTGAAATTTTAAAAATTCAACTTCAGGTCTACGAGTTCCTTCCTATGGCCCGTAGGACTTCCTACGCTCTGTAGATAGGACTGGTAGAACCTATTTTAGTGAATTTTTTTTGCACTTTTCCTTTTCACTTGACTTTCCAATTTTTGAGGTGCTACATGTATTTTTTTTTAAGTTCTATCGATAACTAAATTTATTATTAATATTTTCTATGACAATAATTTCTTTTATACCAGATAAATATATAGACCCTACAAATAAATAAAATCGAATTCGTAATTTGAAATTTCAAATAACAGTTTCTAAATTTTATGTTTGATCACTAAGGGCTCTCTTGGTCTTGATTTTAGAAGCTTATCAATGTCCACATGCAAATCATTGTGTGTGTGTTTTTTTTGGTAGTATATATTAATGTTTGGTTGGGATGTTCAGAGATTATACTTATTTTTAAATTTTTCCAATTTTTTTATGAATTACTTATTTTAGAGAAATATTGAAATATTTGAACAAGCATTTTAAAAAGTATATACTAAGTATTTCCTAATAATTGTAGAAATTATTTTTAGAAGCATAAAATGATGCTAGTTTTCTTTTGAAAGGAGTTTTTTTAACTTTGACCAAGCATAACCGTTGCCATATTAACATCGGCAAGATTATTATTATTTTAAAAAAAATAATTAATCAAATATCATCCAATTTTTTTTTTTAAAACTTTCTAAAAAAGTAGATAAATCGAATTCCATCATCAAATTAACATTAATTAATAGAGCATTAGTTACCGAGAACATAGCTGGCATAGTTTCAGTTTGAGCAAATTCGAGATTTTTTTGAATTTTTCATTTGAATTTTTAAATTATGAATTTGATTTTATTTATTGCTGGAGTCTATATTTATAGGGAAAAAGGATAAATATACCCCCGAACTATCGTAAATGGTATGCAGATACCCTCCGTCATACTTTTGGGACATTGATGCCCCTGCCGTCCAAAAACTATACCATATTTGTGTAACACCCCGACTTTTCAGAACTCTAATTTAACTCGTACCTTCTTGGAAAAACAAAGAGGGTGAGTAATAAATTAAGAATGATGTGGTATGTCATATTTTAAGTGTTCAAGGGTTGTATCTCAAGTTTTTAAGTT
>JAJONR010000762.1:0-16156 GCA_029582245.1 Solanum etuberosum
TAAATTCAGTCATAATGTGTTATTTACATAATCAGTTGGGAGTAGACTTAATACCGAGTTGGACTAGGGTTCAGCGTACCTGAATAGTCCCAGAACTATATGCCCTGTAGGATGTAAGTCCCTGCTGTGGGCATCATTTTAGTGATCATGACAGTCATGCCTCTATACCTCTTGCAGGGTAAATTGGGTCCTCTCGATGGGGTGTATACATCTGACTCCTTATTTAACTCATTTGGTTTTATGTCGGTTATTAGTAGCTCCCTCACAGTCAGATCCTATTGCATTGACCATGTTATCAGTTACAGTCAGATTTCAGTCTCAGCATGTTATAAACTTGGTCATTGCATTCAGTTAGTTCATGTTCAGTATTATCAGTATAGTACCATGCTTATATCATATCATTGCTCAATTAAATGCCTTGTTCAGTTATCTTATTATTCAACTTTACTCTATCCTGCATGCTCAGTACCTTTCAAGTACTGACGCATACTGTGCGCTACATCTTCTTATGATGTAGGTCCAGGTTCTCAGCTTCCAGATCCCACATAGATCGGTTCCGGATCTTCAGCTTAGCAGTATCAGTGGTGAGTCCTCATTCTCCAAGGATGACATACATGTTTCCTTTTGATTTTAGTCTTTAGTTTCAGTTTTGCTAGATTTAGCTAGGGCATGTCCCAACACTTCTAGTCAGTTAGAGGCTTCTCTCAGAAATACTTAGATTCAGCTTTAGCATTTGAGTTTGACTTTCCAGATGTTGTTAAACTCTCAGATTTTCTATATTCAGATAGTTTATGGGTATTCCCCATCATTTCATGTTTTATCTTTCGCACAGTACTTTCCTAATTTAGTTTATTTAGTATGCTTATGTTATGCCAGCAGGGTTAGCTTGGGGTCACTCGTGATCCTAGGTCCCATGTCTGCGTTCAAGGGGGTAGCATCGGGCTGTGACAAACTTGGTATCAGAGCATTAGGTTTAAGTGTCCTAGGATGTCTGAATAGGCGCACTAAGTAGAGTTTTTTTCATAGGTGTGAAGTGCACCACATCTAATGAGGGGGAAGCTACAAAGTGTTTTAGGAAAACCTCACTTTCTTGTTACTCTTATCGTGCGTAAGGTATGATCTAATTCTTCGTTCTAACTCAACGTTATGCATTTCAGTGATCATGCCTCCTCGTAGAGCTTACGCCAGGAATGCGAATGCTAGGAACGCAAACGCAACTCTTCTAGTCCCAGATCAGGAAGTTTCAAATGCAGAGTTTCGAAACGCTATACAACTTTTGTCTAAGAGTGTGACTAACCTGAACAACCAGCAGGTTCCAGTTCCTGCAAATGCTAATGTTGGGTCAACTGCAGCTAGAGTTCAGGATTTTATTAGGATAAATCCGCCTTAGTTTTAAGGGTCACAAGTTGGTGTGGACCCACAAAATTTCATTGATGAGGTTAAGAAAATCTTTGGAGTGATGCAAGTGACTGGTAGTGATAGGGTAGAATTGGCATCTTACCAGCTTAAGGATGTGGCTCACATATGGTTCACTCAGTGGAAAGACAACAGGGGCTACTTTGTTTTTTGTAACTCCTTATATAGCAGTCAAATTTGATGTTAGTCCAGAAACTCTCTCAGAACCTTTCTCAGTCTCTACTCCAGTCTGTGATCCAGTGATAGCTAGACGGGTATACATAAATTGCCCTGTCACAGTCTCTTAGAAAGTCACCTCAGCAGATCTTGTAGACTTAGAAATGGTAGACTTTGATATCATTCTAGGCATATATTGAATATATTCATGTTATGCCTCAGTCGATTGTAGAACTAGGATTGTTCGTTTCCATTTTCCAGACGAACCAATCTTAGAATGGAAGGGTAGTATCTTAGCGCCTATAGGTCGATTCATTTCTTACCTTAAGGCGAGAAATATGATTTCCAAGGGGTATATCTATCATCTTGTTCAGGTTAAGGATTCAAGCTCCGAAACCCCAACTCTTGAGTCAGTTCCAGTAGTTAATGAGTTCCCAGAAGTGTTTCTAGAAGATCTTTCCGGAGTTCTTCCCGAAAGGGAAATCGACTTTTGAATTGATTTCCTTCCAGATAGTTATCCTATTTCTATTCCTCCTTACAGAATGGCTCCAGCTGAGCTTAAGAAATTGAAAGAGCAGTTGAAAGACCTTCTAGATAAGGGCTTCATCAGACCTAGTATTTCTCCATGTGGTGCACCAGTGTTCTTTGTGAAAAAGAAAGATGGTTCTCTCAGGATGTGCATTTACTATCGGTAGTTGAACAAAGTCACAATCAAGAATAAGTATCCCATCCCCAGGATTGATGACTTGTTTGACCAACTTCAGGGTGCTAGTCATTTTTTGAAGATAGACCTCAAATCCAGCTATCATCAGCTCAGAGTCAAAGATAGTGACATTCTGAAAAACAACCTTCAGAACTCGGTATGGTCATTATGAATTTGTAGTTATGTCATTTGGACTAACCAATGCTCCTGTAGCTTTCATGGACTTGATGAACAGAGTGTTCAAGCAGTATTTGGACTTGTTCGTTATCGTCTTTATTGATGATATCCTCATTTACTCTAGGAATGGGGAAGAACATGCTAATAATTTGAGGGTTGTCCTGCAAACTCTCAAAGAACGCCAGTTATTCGCTAAGTTTAGCAAGTGCGATTTTTGGTTAAAATCAGTTGCTTTCCTTGGGCATATAATATCCAGCGAAGGGATCTAAATGGATTCTCAGAAAATAGAAGCAGTGAAACAATGGCCCAGACCTACCTCTCCTACACATATTAGAAGTTTCTTGGGTCTAGCAGGTTATTACAGAAGGTTCGTGGAAGGATTTTCATCCATAGATTCTCCATTAACTAAGTTGACTCAAAAGAAGGTTAAGTTTCAGTGGTCAGATGATTGTGAGAAGAGCTTCGCAGAACTGAAAAGTAGGTTGACTACCGCTCTAGTTTTGACTCTACCAGAGGTTCAGACGGTTATGTTATCTATTGTGATGCATCCAGTGTCAGCCTAGGTTGTGTGTTGATGCAGCGAGGTAAGGTTATAGCTTATGCTTCTAGACAGCTTAAGGTGCATTACAAGAATTATCTGACTCATGACCTCGAGCTTGCAGCAGTGGTGTTTGCACTTAAGATTTGAAGACACTACTTAAATGGTGTTCACGTAGATCTGTTCACAGACCATAAAATCCTTCAGTATGTGTTGACCCAGAAAGAGTTGAATCTTCGCCAGAGGAGATGGCTTGAATTCCTCAAGGACTATGACCTGAATGTGCTTTACCATCCTCGTAAGGACAATGTAGTAGTAGATTCCCTTAGCAGACTATCTATAGGTAGTGTAGCACATATTGAGGAAGAAAGAAAAGAACTAGCAAAGGATGTTCATAGGCTTGCTCGCTTGGGAGTTCGCCTTATGAGCATATCATGATGGTGTAATAATTCAGAATGGGTCAGAATCTTCATTGGTAGCGAGGTTAAGTAAAAGCAAGACAGTGATCCGATATTTCTTCAACTAAAGGGTGCAGTTCATCAACAGAGAGTTGAGGTATTCTCCAATGAGGAGATGGTGTGCTTCACTATCAGGGTCGATTATGTGTTCCTAAGGTAGGTGAGTTGAGACAACAGATTCTTGAAGAAGCCCATAATTCTAGGTATTCAATTCATCCAGGTGCCACTAAGATGTACCGTGATCTGCGGGAAGTCTTCTGGTGGAATGGCAAGAAGAGGGATATAGCAGATTTTGTGGCTAAGTGCCCCAGTTGTCAGCAAGTGAAGGTAGAACATCAGAAACCAGGGGGGTAAGACTCAAGAGATCAACTTTCCTACTTGGAAGTGGGAAGTGATCAACATGGACTTCATTACAGGTTCAACTCGTACTCGCAAACAGTATGACACCATTTGGGTGATAGTAGTTAGAGTTACTAAGTCTGCACGCTTTTTGCCTGTTAAGACTACAGACTAGGCGGAGGATTACACCAAGGTTTACATTAATGAGATAGTCAGTTTGCATGGGGTTCCTTTGTCTATCATCTCAGATAGAGGTCCTCAGTTTACCTCTCATTTCTGGAAGTCATTTCAGAAAGGTCTCGGTACTCAGTTTAATCCTAGCACAACATTTCATCCACAGACGGATGGTCAGGAAGAGCGTACCAGTCAGACCTTAGAGGACATGTTGATGGCTTGTGTGATCAATTTCAAGGGAAGTTAGGATGATCACCTTCTCTTATAGAGTTTGCCTACAATAATAACTATCATTCCAGCATTCAGATGCCCCCTTATGAGGCATTGTATGGGCATAGATGTAGATCTCTAGTTGGTTGGTTTGAAGTGAGTGAAGCAGCCTTAATAGGGCCAAATTCAGTTCATGATGCTATGGAGAAAGTGCAACTTATTAGAGATAGACTTAAGACAGCCCAGAGTCGCCAGAAGTCCTATGCAGATGTAAGGAGAAGGGAATTAGAGTTCCAAGTTGATGATTGGGTCTTCCTGAAAGTGTCATCTATGAAGGGGGTGATGAGATTTGGCAAGAAAGGGAAGCTCAGTCCCAGATATGTAGGCCCTTAAAAGATCTTGAAAAGGGTTGGTAAAGTGACTTACGAGTTAGAGTTGCGAGCAGAACTAACAACAGTGCATCCGGTCTTTCACGTTTCGTTGTTAAAGAAGTGTGTAGGTGATCCAGCATCCATAGTACCTTTAGAGAGTGTGGCTGTGAAAGATAGTCTCACATATGAGGATGTGCCAGTTGAGATTCTTGATCGTCAGGTTAGAAGGTTTAGAAAAAAAGAAGTCACTTCAGTTAAGGTTTTGTGGAGGAGTCAGTCTGTAGAGGGAGCTACTTCGGAAGCAGAAGCAGCCATAAAGGCCAAGTATCCTCACCTCTTTCCTTCCGATTCCATTCCAGCCTGAGGTAATAGTTCCTCTCCAGTTTTTCGGTCTTTTATGCACAGATTCAGTCTTAGTATCGTCTTCCTTCAGTTTGTACTTGCATTTTAAGTGTATTTGCATGTTTTTGGAACTCACTTCAGTCAGAAATCAGTTTCTAGAAATTGTGGTAGGGTTTGAAGCTCTTTCCCTCCACATTCAGCTCGTTTAGTTTTCATTCGAGGACGAATGTTTCCAAGGGGGAGATTATGTAACATCCCGTATGCTAGAACTACCAGAAATTCAGAATTCCAGAAGTTGCAGGTGCCACCTACGGACCGTAGGGTGACCCACGGACCGTAGGTGGGGTCCGTGGATGGCCACCTGTAGCTCCTCCCCAGAAAGTCTAAGAAATTTGGCTAAGGGTAGACCCACGCCAGGACCTACGGTCCGTAGGTCAGACCAAGGTCCGTGGTCCAGGGCTGTAGGTCAAACCCCATATTTCAACTCTCGGAACCCTATCAACGGTTGACTAGCACGGACCGTGGATCAGTCCACGGACCGTCGGTCAGTTCTGTCGGTGGCCCCGACATCTTTTAAGTCGGGGTCGTTTGGTCTTTTCCCTATGCGTTGAATCCCTAAACTACGTAGTATTGGTATGTTTAAGCCTAGTACCTTAATTAGAACTTACCATAGTCAATTCATTCTCCAAAATTTAGCAAACTCATAGCAAAAGAGGAGAAAGAGTCGACCAAACCCCTTTTTAAGAACGCAAAAAGGTTTCATCAGTTCAGCCCCGAAATCAAAAGATTTCTCCGTGGAATTCGTCATCAGGTATGTGGGATTTCACTAGTGGGTTCCTTTCGCCCATTAAGTCCCTAGAATTCAGTCAGAATCTTGGTTCCCTTGATATTATCTAGACCTAGGGTTTCTTGAATGTTAGAAATTGTTGGGTTTTCGGTGCTAGAATGATCCAAATCAGATTATTATGTTGTTGCTTTAGTTTTTGCATGAAACTCAGAACCCTAGTTGTGTATATTCGTTTATTTCATGAATTACGCAAGCTAGGTCAATTATATTCAGATATGCATGCCCCAGTTACGAATGTTGAATTCTCAGATTTTGCATGTCAGTATTTTGAGTTATCAAGTATTACATAAATTCAGTCATAATGTGTTATTTACATAATCAGTTGGGAGTAGACTTAATACCGAGTTGGACTAGGGTTCAGCGTACCTGAATAGTCCCAGAACTACATGCCCTGTAGGATGTAAGTCCCTGCTGTGGGCATCATTTTAGTGATCATGACAGTCATGCCTCTACACCTCTTGCAGGGTAAATTGGGTCCTCTCGATGGGGCGTATACATTTGACTCCTTATTTAACTCATTTGGTTTTATGTCGGTTATTAGTAGCTCCCTCACAGTCAGATCCTATTGCATTGACCATGTTATCAGTTACAGTCAGATTTCAGTCTCAGCATGTTATAAACTTGGTCATTGCATTCAGTTAGTTCATGTTCAGTATTATCAGTATAGTACCATGCTTATATCATATCATTGCTCAATTAAATGCCTTGTTCAGTTATCTTATTATTCAACTTTACTCTATCCTGCATGCTCAGTACCTTTCAAGTACAGCCGCATACTCTGCGCTACATCTTCTCGTGATGTAGGTCCAGGTTCTCAGCATCCAAATCACGCAAAGATCGGTTCTCCATCTTCAGCTCAGTAGTATCAGTAGTGAGTCCTCATTCTCCGAGGACGACATATATGTTTCCTTTCGATTTTAGTCTTTAGTTTCAGTTTTGCTAGATTTACCTGGGGCATCTCCCAGCACTTCTAGTCAATTAGAGGCTTATTTCAGACATAGTTAGATTCAACTTTAGCATTTGAGTTTGACTTTTCAGATGTTGTCAAGCTCTCAGATTTTCTATATTCAGATAGTTTATGGGTATTTCCCATTATTTCTTGTTTTAGCTTCCGCACATTACTTTCCTAATTCAGTTTATTTAGTATGCTTATTTATGCCAACAGGGTTAGCTTGGGGTTACTCGTGATCCTAGGTCCCGTATTCGAGTCCAGGGGGTAGACTCGGGGCGTGACAATTAGGATAGCTCCTTATCTTTAATTCCTTAGGTGAGAAGACCTTTCAACCTTAGAATCCTTACTATGTGAGAAAAAACCTTTCACAATCATACTTTCATATTTATATGAGAAATCCTTTCAACAACACAACAACAACATCATCATTGATACTTCACCCTCAAAGCATCCTTAAAACGTTTACCTAAATTTCATAAGAACATGCTTAATTTCATAAACTCTTCATTCATAATCCAAAACCCAAATCATATCATCATAATTTAGAAAACATGGGGATTACATAGGTTCATGGGGAATCATCATAAAACCATAGAATTTCATCAATTCATGCATAAGAGATCATAATTCCATCAATTTAATCAATAACCAAGAGAACCCATAAGATAGAAGAAAACCCTAACTCAATTGGGGATTTCTAACTTTGAAAGTAGGAGTTTGGGAACTCCGTGAATGGAAGGAATTCATGGATTTAAACTATCATACCTCAATGTCAAAATCTTGCCTTCAATGGTGGAATTAAATACTTGCCTTCAAACCCTAGGTTGGACCCTTCTTCTTCAAGTTTCTAGAGAGAGAAATATTTTGGAGAGGAAAAACTTGATCTTCTTTTGTAAATTTCAGAGAATGACTTGAATGTGTTGAATTTGGGGTTAAAATACTTATATTGGGGTTCTAGGTAAGGGAAAAACGACATAGTATCATAATAAATTAATTTTGAAAAAACCCAATTGACCCTGACTTATAGCTGACCATGACTTACCCAGAGTTACAGGACATCACGGGCCGTAGTGGCAACCGTTGTCCTTGACTAGTGGCTTGGGGAAAATTTCCTTGTGGCCTTGCCCCTCCAGTCCCACCTTGACGAGCCATCTAGGGGCTCGTGGAAGGAGGCTGGCCTTGGTAGGATTTTGCCTACCACTTCACGGGCACCACCACAAACCGTGGTACCCTTCACGAGGCATCTAAGGGCTCGTGGGAGGAGATCCCATCTTGGCCCACCACTGGAAGGCTCCACGAGCACCACCACGAGCCGTGGTGCCCTTCACGGCCCGTGAGGGGCTCCATGAAGGGTGCCTTGGCTCAGTGGAGGGCTGTGACCTCCCACTTGACTCTCTTTCTGGACTTCTTGATTCTGGGGTTTTACAATAATTCTAAAAAACTAAACCATATGAAAATTTGATTCCTCTTCTTTATCTAGGATAAAATTAGTTTCTCACACATGGACGTTGGAGTCTTCCATTCAATCAAATATTTTTTTTTTCGTCTTTGATTAATTAGATGCACATTATGGAATAAAATCAAGTATGTGCTTCTCATCTATCTTGAATCCAGTAGACTTTCTTATCATAACATTTAAATCATGTTGTTTACTCCATTACTTTTTCCTTGGGATAACTTCTTCCATCAACTCCTTATCTTTTGACAAGGTCGCTTCTGAAAGTTTCAAATTGTATTCCTAATGTTTTAATATTTTGGTTGATCTGTTACGGGTCTAGTTAGATATATTTTAGACCTTTTGTTGTCATCCAAACTATCAGAATTAATCTTTGGAAAGGGATGTGGTGGATACTCAATAAGCTTGCCATGAGGTAGTGATGCCAAAAGTTCCTCGAGGAGGTTATCTGAAGAAGGTTCTTCTCATTATCACTGACAGTCTAACCAAGGAACTATGTATTAGAGCTTACCTTTTATCCAGGTCTGTTATTAGAATAGGACGGAAGGTAGGGTGGCTGCACTGCGCTTTATATCTTAAGAAGTGTGCTTCTACCCTTCAGAATGGATCGGTCAAGCTCTTCTTATCTTTCCCAACTCGAAAGCCAGCCAAGCCACTATTAAAAAAGTCTTTGTTAAAGTAAGGAGGCACAGATCTTGGAATGGAAAATCCTTTGGATGAATGAATTTAGGTAGCGAAGTTTGACTATTTGACACTCTATCTTTTGATGGCGCTATCACTTTGGAGCGATAGCCGAAACTAATGACTGGTATTATAAAGCAAAACCTAGGATTCTACATAGCCTTTAAGTTAACAATGGAGGAAAGGCTTGCCTAGATATCATATTCCATCTGCCATAGACACTTTCTTTCTTTTTACTACTCCAGCAAGCCGGGGAGTAAGGAAAGCAGAAGTGGGACAGGAACAAACCTGTAGCAAAAAAAAGGGTAACAAGCATTCCAGGCATTCCTCTTATTAAAGGAATCGGTGAGTGAAGACAAGATCAAATCTTTAAAGCTGAAGTCTTTTTCTTTATCAAGAGTGATATATCCGTCTAATAACAATAGAAGAGGGGCATACCATCGAATCGGATCTCAGTCAAAGTTCTAATTAGAGTCTTATTCAAAGACTAAAAGTATATACATACAAATTATATATGTATAGGCAAAAATTTAGTATTATCAAATAAGGATAAAATTTAATAAATAGATTATTTTGTTGATTTAAAGGTTCTCAATATTAGAAAATTAACATTTAAGGTAGTATAATTATATTTTACACCCTATGCTACCTAGTTGAAAATGATTTAAATAATGTAATAGATGCTATTACAAATAAGGAAGTATTTTTATACTCATAGATTTAGTTTATTTCATAGTTCTAAATATAAGAAAAATAAGAAAATGATTATTATGTCTAGTGTGAAATCTATTTTGGAGGGTAAAAGAGACAAATAACATTTTGTTAATAACCTTTCATTAGGTAGCTTAATGCCTCATTTTTCCAATTGGTCTAAACTGAACCAACCTAGGTTATATCATCATAAACTCAAAGGAGGCGCCAACCTTACAATACTTCAATTAAAGGTTTTACTTCATGGAATTGCACAAAAGAATCATGGTGGGAGGATACCGACTTAGTAATTTGCCGGAATCAATATTAATCCACATCCTCTCTATGTTGCCAGAAGCTAAACAAGTTGCGAGAAGTGGCATAATATCTAGGCGATGGAGGTTTCTTTCAAAGCACGTTGAGGTATCACTCAATTTTGAATCCTCTTTTTTAGCCCATTCTAGTGAGCAAAAAAAACGTTTCTAGATTTCGTGACTTCCACTCAAAGAAGCTTCATTATTGGATGTCTTTCGAGAAATATTCAGAATTTTAGTTTGATTTTTTATATTTTCCTGGAGAAATTTCTTAAAAATGTTGATTTATCGGTATATTTTACTATGAAACCTGCTAACGTTGAAGATTTACTCTGGACTTTTTATTTTGCGATACATATGAGTTTCCTCAATTTGCATATAAGAATACATCCTTGAAGAATTTGGTTTTAGAGTATTTAAAATTGAACCCTTCCACTAAAATGAACTGGAGTGGTCTCGTTCCTCTTTAATTGAGATACATGTATTTGATGGAGGGTGTAATGGAAAAGGTAATATTTGGTTGCCCTAACTTGGAGTGCTTGGAATTAGATCAATTTGGGGTATTTCAACATACGGAAATCAACAATGTAAAATTGATAAAATTGACCATAGACAACATAAAATTAATTGAATGTGATGTATGGCTTGAAATATCAGCCCAATATAATGAAGAGTTTAATCCTTAAGGGTCGTGTCGTCGGATATGCTTGATATATATTTAGGTCCATGTTGTATTGAGGTTTGTTCATACTCTACCCTATAAAAAATTCATGATATATACATTTTTTTCCAATTTGGGACTTCTTAATTGCTATTAAATATTTTAGTTTATTAACATTAGTAGTGATATAATTAGAAAAATATGATAACAATTTGGTTAATCTTAAAAAAATACATTCTTATAGAAATGTAATTGTAAAGTGGAAGGCTGTGGGATTTCACTTGGTATGTTATTGTTGTTTTAGTTGCAAAGTGGAAAGTAATTTAATTAAGACCGTTTCGACAAAATTTTGGATGATAAACACTGAGAATAAATAATTTGTAAAATTCAGATTTATTTGGCACTAAAGAGTCACTTCCACCTGAATGTTTCTAATAAAAAGGAGGAAATTCTATCCGAGTTTGTAAATGTGAGATGCATTTACATTGATAATAATCTTTAAGACATGTGAATGGTTTTTTAAAGTGTTTAATAGTCCAATTTTGGATATCCAAACAAACCTTGAATTGTTCAACAATTAGCATGTTATTTATTAAGTATGTATAATATGAAACAAAGGTAGCATTTGATAATTTCTTGCACGAGTTTCGAACTCACTTCATCCCTAGAAAAGATACCCCATTAAATTTACCGAACCCAAAAATAGAGGATATTGATCCTGAAGCATGCTACTATGCAGCAGGTAGTCATAACATTAGTGTACAAGTTGCTAAAATTTTGCTTCCTTGATTATTAATCAGCTTGTGTTGGATTCAAAATGGAGAGTGGTAGCGGGTGAAGAAAGACATGACATGGAGGTTCAGAAACAACGAGAGATTAGTGTTCTTGAAGGAATTTATCCACGTGAATCTTCAATTCCACCAAAGAATGATACTTCAATCGTGGGGGATTTTTTTTTAATTTCTAGCTTGTTTTGATAATACGTTGTTGTATCGAGGGTCTTAGAGGAAACAAACTTTCTACGGCACAAAAGTAGGAGTAAGGTCTACGTATATCCTACCCTCCCCATATCCCGCTTAGGGGGTTACGTTGGGCATGTAGTTGTTGTTGGTTTGTTTCTTCTTCAAAGATTTTTTTTTTTAAAAAAAAACTTTTACAATTATCTTCTTTTAGTTTTGGATGTTACTTATTTTAAATTAGTTTTTATTTCCACACAGTCCTGCTATGGGTCCGGGAGATGAGACTCTTTATTATGATCAGCACACACCTGATATACCCATATTTCCTGTTGAAGCGTAGGAGTTATGGGTATAACAGGTGTGTGCTGGTCATTATGAAGAATCTCTTTTCTAGAACCCATAGAAGGACTGCATGGAAATAAACACCAATTTAAAAGAAGTAACATCCATGACTAAAATAAGATCAATGGAAATGTTTTTTTGAAGAAACAAACCAATAACAACAACAGACACGGTGTAATCCCACAAGCGGGATATGAGGAAGGTAGGATGTATGCATACCTTAAACCTAACTTTGTATGGTCGAGATGATGTTTCCACCAAGACCCTTGAGGCAACAACGTATTATCAAAACTTGCTAGAAATTAAAAAAAAACCACAAGATTGGAGTAATGAAAGATTACGTAGATAAATTGCTTCAAGAACTCTCATCTCCCATTGTTTCTGAACCTCCATGTCACTCGGCATTTTGTATCAAACACAAACTGATTATAAAATCTATGAAAGGAAGTGTTAGCAACTAGTACACTAATGCTATGACTATCTGCTTCAGGATCAATTTCCTCTAGTTTTGGGTTTTGCAATTTTAATGGGGTTTATTTTTCTAGGGGTGAAATGAGTTTGAAACTTTCCCAATAAATTATTAAATACTACCTCCGTTTCATATTCTGGTTCTTCTATTTGTATTATAAGTATTTGTCCATGTTGGATTTGGAAGGGTGGCAGCCTTAGATCAATTGGATTTCCCTAGAATTATCCGATCTCTAAAAAGTTCATTGGACCTTGAGACTTTTGTCATTGATAGATGCAATTACTAATACTAATTTAAAAATTCTCTTTGGACATTATTTTTGTTACTTTATGTTATCAATATCAATCAACTATTACTGAAAGAAGAAGACGATTCATATCCATAAATTTATGATAACTAGTACACTAGGAAAGAAATCATAACAGTAATTTAAGAATTACCTTAGTGGTATATTTCTTAGTTTGTATATACCAATTTATTCGCCAGACCCCACCTGGGTTAGTTGTTGTTCACGTAAAACTTTGTACTATTTTCTAAGAATTTGATATGTTCATTGAATCTAAAAGTTCATCACCTCTTTATTATATACACAATCAACTTCTTTGCTTCCTACATTTTTATCCACAATCACAAAAAGAATTAAAAGAAGATCATCAAGATTAAGACACCGAAAAAAGGACTGGTTCCTTGGCCAGGTGGTAATACTAGTTAAACCTTTGGAAAAAAGTGACCTTCTCTACAATTGATGTTACAAAGTAATATTTGATTAAAATATAAATATATGTCTCATGATTCTTAGTGTACACAATGGTATCTTTTCCTTTGGGAAAAAGCTCGATCCCTTTCTTGTAGCCCATTGACTCAATATCGCAAAAGAACTGCATGCCTAGATTATCTTCATCAATCATATTTGGATCAATTTCTGGTATTTCCTTACAACTTATGTACAAGGGTGGAACCACGTCCCTAATGTCTTCAAATGATATGTCTTTTCTATCCAATTCCAAAAAGAAGGTGCGATCAAACAGAACTCCGGTTTGTACTTTATACATCAAAGTAAATACAATTATTCTACTAGAGAAGCAGAAATAATTAGGGTGTAATGAATTAATCTAAAATGTTGCAAGTACAAATTGTTGATGTGTGTTAATTGAATTCTAATAGTAAGAACAATTTTAACTTATTAATAATATTAATAACGAGATCAATTATAGCTTCTTCTATATCCTCGAAATCTAGAAGATGTAAAAATAAATTAATTTTATTTATTGATAATAAAGGTACATTTGGAGGGATCGTAGTTGCACACATTCCTTTTAGTCAAGTGACTTTACACCTATACTTATAAAAAAATATTCATTCATATTGAAACAAACAATAAAATTAGAAAAAAAAATGTTATTGTACATATAAATTAAATAAAAGCTTAAGAATATTTGAGCAAAAACCTTCTATGATGGTTTCAGAAAGTAACAAAGAGAGCGTTATAAGGGTTAATGATCTCTTGGCATACTAATAAAAATAACTCCCTCAATACACCAGGTCTATTAGCTTCATCATGCTTGAATTTAATAAGCAATTGGCCTCGTAGATTTTCAAATTCAAAAATGAAGAAGCTACTGGGCATGATGTGTTGAGGGAGTGGTTTTTTTTTGTATGCCAAGCGATCTTCCACCCTCCCAACACACTCTTTGTTACTTTCCCAAATGATCGTAGAAGGTTTTTCCTAAATTTTGATAAGTTTTTATTTCATTTAATTTTATTCTAATTTTGTTGGTTGATTCAATATGAATGAAAGTTTTTTATAAGGATAGTCATAAAGTTACTTCATTGAAATGATAAAATCATTTTTGATTGGACAAAAAAAGGGTCTCAGCCACATTCCCTCCAAATGCACCTTACTTATAAATTAAAATTAAATATATTTTTACATCTTCTAGTATTCGAGGATACAAAAGAACTATTATATAACTCGTTGTTAATATTATTTATAAGTAAAAATTTCTCGCACTATTAGAATATAATTAACAGACATCAAGTATTTGTGCTTGCAACATCTATGGTGAATCCATTACACGTTAATTATTTCAGCTTCTCTGGTATGATGATTGCATTGTCTTTGATGTATAAAGTACAAACTGGAGTTGTTTTTTATCGCACCTTCTTTTTGTAATTTTTTAGGAAAGACATATCATTGGAAGACGTTAGGGATGCGGTTCCACCCTTGTATAGAAGTTGTAAGGAAATACTAGAAATGGATCGAGATATTGTCAACGGTGATAAACTAGGCTTGAGGTTCTTTTGGGATGCTGCATTGATGGGCTCCATGAAAAGAATCTAGCTTTGTCTCAACGGGAAAGATACCATCGTGGATAGTAGGAATTTGTAGATACATATATATCTTCTAGTTAAATATTACTTTTTAACATCAATTACAGTGAAGGTTACGTGTTTTTATAAAGGTGTTTCTTAAATTACAACCTCGTCAAGGTACCAGTCCTTTTTTGTGGTGTCTTAATTTGGAGGATCTCGACTTAATGCTTGATGGTGATTGTGGATTGTTGATAAAATGTTGAAAACCTAAAATGGTTATTGTGGATAAAATGAAAAGGTGATGAACTTTTTGATTCAATAAACGTATCAATTCATAGTAACATCCAGGGTAATTTTATTTCTAAAAGTAGTGGATTTTTTCATGAAAAACATCCTCTCAAACTATACAAATGAGAACGAGGCAGAAGATTTTAGACACGTAATTTTAACAGCCCATTTCCACAAGTGAAGACCATCAATATCATTTCTTATTTTTGACCAATATGTAAAAATAAGTCAATACTATCCTTGTTAAAATATTTTCTTAAGCATGTAATCATTCTAGAAAAGTCCATCATTGTTGCCAAATAAGAAATGAATGATGTTTCTATGGATTATATTAAGATGAAACAAATATTTCTTAGCTTTCAAAATTTTAAAGTTATGTTTTTAAATAGTTTCTTAAAAATAGCATTTCAAATTATATGTCCAAAGTATTCTTTCTTTCGGCCTATGTAATTAAGACAGACAAAGGGAAGGAAAAAGTTTTGGTATTCTTTTGTTGAAAATGAACTCACTAAATCTATGATATTCCTGTAGAAAGTCAAACTGAATTTCTTAGGAAAGCAAATGTAAATTTCATAAGAATGCTAACTCAAGAACATATTTATCTAAATTTTTCACGTCAATTTTATTATGGAATGAGTCAGTTGTTTAAGTTCTTGTGAACAAAATTATTTTATATATTATTTCTTGTTGACTTGACTAATCTTTTTCAATTTTGGAATCATTTTTTTGGGGATTTTAGACTCTTTTTATAATTTGTTTTTCTTTTTTTAGATATATGACTTTTTGTGTTTACTAATTCATGACACGCATGCTCTACATTTAGTTTTACATTAATTTGAAATGTTGACTTTCTTATTATGCTGGGATTTGTAACTTTTTTTAGAAATGATTAAAACGTGTTTTCTTTACTATATGTTAAATACATTTTTTGCTTCTGAATCTTATCTCCTACAAGGCTATCACCTTCAATAAGTAACTATTCATCTTGTTTAGGGTGTGTTTTGTATGAAGGAAAATGTTTTCTAATATTCTCATATTTGATTGGCATAACTATTTTTAAAAATATTTTCAAATCAACTTATTTTCCTCAAATCAACCGGATCGGGGTCGGGTCAGGGTCGAGTGTTAGGGTGTCACAACCTGATTTCTCAAGACATGATAACACCTACTACATTCCTCCAGTAGGTATGCCTAACTCTTATCCCAGAACCATAAGCAACGGGCTATCATGTGGAAGATAATAAATAAGAAACAATAAGCTATAAACAATGAGAATGACACGACCCAAAGTACACCCTAG
>JAJONR010000763.1:0-14045 GCA_029582245.1 Solanum etuberosum
AAAAAAAAAAAAAATTTAAAGTTTGTTTTTAAAAAATATTTTCAATTTCAATTTTTTTATTTTTTTACCCCACCCATCCCTATCCGCGACCCCGACCCCCCATCAGCCCCCCACCCCCCTCCAAAAAAAATTAAGTTTGTTTTTAAAAATTATTTCCAATTTCAAATTTTTAATTTTTTACCCCACCCCTACCCGAACCCCCCCCCCCAATCAGCTCCTACCAGCCCCCACCCCCTCCAAAAAATATTAAGTTTGTTTTTAAAAAATATTTTCAATTTCAAATTTTTATTTTTTACCCCATCTCATCCCTACCCCCACCCACGGCATCCCCCAGCCCCTCCAAAAAAATATTAAGTTTATTTTTTAAAAAGTATTTTCAATTTCAAAAAATCTTTTCCGAAAAAAGTATTTTCTACTCATTAACCAAACATAAGAAAATAAGTCAAAAATCTACTTGTTTTCCAAGAAAACATTTTCTAGGAAAACATTTTCCTTCATACCAAACACACCCTATATGTCACATGTCTTGGAGGATGTTTGGATTTGGCTTATAGTTTAAATGTTCTTGAATTATAATTTTTTTTTTTGACAAAAAAAAATTATGGTGTTTAGAAAACGATAAAAAGTATTCTTTGTCTCTAATTACTTGTTCACTTTTGAATTGACACACATATTAAAGAAATAATTATTGATATAGTGAGTTTATAATTTTACTCTTATTAATTATGAAATGGATGAATTAAAAATTTAAGATTTAAGTTCTACTTTTTTTAAAATTAATTAATTGAGGGTTTAATAGATAAAAAAAACTGTCATTTCTTGATTTGTCAAAATAGACAAGTAAAACAAAAAAAATCTACAAGTAATTAGAGACTTTGAGTATCTTTCTAATTGTTTGACTTTTTTTAAGCAGTTCCAAACTTTATAATTTTGAACTTACTTTTATTCCCAAACACTTCTAAAAATAAAAAAGCTAAAAACTACTCAAAATAAGTCAATTCAAATACTTTCTTAACTTTTTATGTATTCGATATTTCTAAAAAGTCCATTCAAACATCCATCTTAATTTTAGGGGGTATTTGGATCAACTTTTTCCAAGTGGCTTAAAAGTTAGAAATCAAAGCCAATAGTTATATATTAGACATCCCCAACTTTTGGTTTTTTTATACTTTTTCAACATTAAAATGGTGCTTTTTAAGCACTTTTAGCGAACTCAGATCCTTTCAAAACTTAAAAAAAAAAGGTTAAAAGTGAAAAGCCGCTAAAAATAAGTTTTAGTACCCCAACTATACTCCAAAGAAAAATTAACATCAACAGTCAAACAATTTTTCTACTACTTTATTTAGTACATTTTTTTAATAATCTTAATGTCTAAATAACTTTCGTACATTTCAAACTAATTCCATGAAATATATATCACCTCCGAAATATACATTTCAAACTAATTCCATGAAATATATTCCATTGAAAAGTTTGACCCCCATGTTATGGAATCTTTCCGTTTTGGGAGCACTTCTCTAGGTTTAGTCACATTACAAATCTAAAAGACAGAGTAATACAGTTTTTATAGCTTGAAAATATATTATTATTTTTTATGATAAGGAAAATCCACAGCCGGTATTCTTTAGGTGCGTACAGAGTAAAATCCCCACTCGTATGCAATAGCTCACAAACCATTCAGGAAAGGTAACCCGGACTAGGTAAGCCTTATAATCGTAACTATTATTTTTTTTAAAAGGAAGACACTTTTCATAGCGCTTAGTTAAATAATTTATTTTTAAAAGTTGAGCATGTTGACGTGAGTCTACCAAACCGGGAAAGAAGTATCTTAATTACAAATCTGGTGTTTAATGTTATATTCCATTGACTAAAGTCAAATTGAATAATACGTTCAAGCTAATAATAACTTTCAAATGGCACATAGAAAGAATAATTTTATTCATCCATTAATTTCGTAAAATAACAAATATCTATTTAAAATAAGAATAGAAATGAAAGTATATAAATAAAATATAGATAGAAAGTTAAATAAAGTAATGGGTATTAGATAATGGTAGAGTGGGTATGGGATTGAATGTGAACTTGGATGCACGTGTGATGTTGATACAACAAAGTGTGAGGACACATGGGGCTACCCAACAGTCCTTTTCTTCACTACCAATTGCCAATTTCTCTTCTTTGTCGGCCACAAACGCCATGTTATGAATGCTATGCATTTTTTCAAGTTTAATTATTCCAAATTACATACGTACTAAACCCTTTCTTTGTATAAATAAAAATAACATACAAGATTTTCTTCTTTTTTGTTTTTTTATGAAATCCGTCATTGCTCAGTGCGACGAATTCAATCCAAAAGGTAAACCCTTGCTTTCTAATAAAGAGTTTTGAACTTGAAACCTCCAATATGAAAATCTCAAGCTCAAATCAATGGGTCAGATACTCTTTTTTTTTGGGGGGCAATACCGAAAGCAAGTGAATATATTGAATGAAACGAGGAGGAAATAAGAGGAAGCTAGATTCGGATCACTAGCTGAAAAAAAATACCTACCCTCTGTTTGACACATTCCCCTTCCCAAAAACAAATGGAGATGAACTTTAGAATTCAAAAGTAGTTTACAAATAACAAAAAGTTACAGAATGTTGTTCCTCGAGTACTCAAGTGTAGCAAAATAAAGTATTGTGGTACGTAAATCAAGGGTCGGATCTCCATTTCCCCAACTTCATATTTTTATATGGAGAACAAATCATGGAAATATTTATAAATCTAACCATAGTTTAGATCTAACTTTAGTTAATCAAATCTACATCATTAATATTAAAATCGGACATATGTCATCCATCCAAGTAAGAAGTTCACAAAATGGAGATGAAGACAATGAGAAATGGATAGGAGCCGGAAGAGAAATATTCCTTGATTTGTAGTTGTACAAATGACTTAAAGACTATTATATTAATCAGAATTGTCAATAGTAATGACACTATTCTCTATTATTAGTTTATTAGTAATACTACTAGTAGATTAGTAATTAGAGTTTGTGGAAATTGAAGCCAAGTTGTTTAGCTCTGTGCAGCGAAGGAAGGAATGAGTGGAGATGCTCCATTATTTGTTTGGATGAGAATTTAGATAAGTAGAAAAACAGGTCAAACATGTGGGTAGCAACTTTAGGGTCCACTACATAACTTCTATCGTCGATTTAAGTAATAATATTCTCTACGCAACATTCTCTTATATACTAAAAAAAAATAACAATCATATAGTTAAAATCATTAAATTCTAATAAAGTACTTCGACATATTTTATTTATTTTCTCCTCATCTGTCAATATAGTACTTATTTTTTTTTTCCCCTTAAATAAATAAAATATACAACAAATGGAGTACTTATGTACTCTCTCCGATCCAAATTTAACTGCACGAAATCTTGTTCAAAAGATACTATTTTCTCCGTTTTAAGCTTATATTAATTAGTTTGATATTAATTAGTTTGATTTGATAATAAGTTTCAAATGGAGTAAAAATGTGACCTAAAAAAAAACAAGTCATATAAACGGATAATAATGAAGATTAGAATGGGACAGACCTTAAGTTGTGAGAGAGAATGTGGTGTCTCAGTGAGGAATTTGACAGCAAGGGTCATGATGGTAGAGGTAGTTTCATAGCCAGCAACAAGCAAGGCCAGTATAAAATCAACAATTTCCTCATCAGAAAACCCTCCTCCTTCAACTCCGGCGGCACCATCTCCTTCAAACAACGCCTCCAACATATCATTCTTTCTCTCTCCTCCTTCTCTCTCTTTCCTCCTATCTCTCACTACTAATCCCAACGCCTCTGCTACTTTCGTTCTCGCCTGAAATACAAATAATCTATATATGATTATTCATGACAACCAACAAACTAAACTTAAGCTAATTGGATGGGGACTAAATTATATTTATATACATACTTGAATGGCCTTGCGGTAGGTGGATGAGAAAATAGGCAAAGGAATGCTGAAGAAACCTTCAATAACAAGCATATACTCTTTCATCAGATTTTCAGTCCACTCACATGGATCAAAACTCATCAGCTGCTTCACTGTTAGATTAAACGTTATCTGCACATTCATCATGTTAAAACTGAATTACATTTTCGACAACAAAAAAAATAAAAAAATAAAAATAATTCATGATAACATCACATTCTTCTTTCTATGGACATGTCACATGTGTTATCATCATAATTACAACCATCTTTACTTATTACCAATACATAATAATACTCTATGTCTCCATTAATTAATTTGGAAAGAATACACTAAGTTATGATACCCCACCACAAACCTTGGAAATCTGACTCATCTATCAATTTCTTATTCTCTAATCCATCAAAACTCCTCAATCCCTTTTGCGCCGAATTGAAAATAAAGAAATTACTCAATTATTACCTTCTTAGCCTCGTCCATGAGGAAAACCCGGCCGGTCCAGGAATCCAAATTAAGCCTAACCAACCGATCTATATCGGCCAACAGATGATCTTTAAGGATTGAAGAATTAGCAAAACTCATAGTTAATGAATGCATTCTTTTGTGTAGAGTTCCTCTCATAAGCAACAGAGAATACCTCCCTAGCAAATTCTGTATCGAACCGGGATAGCTGGACTCAAAAAGCCGGCCTTCATTCTGCAAAATAAACCGGTTCGTTTCCGGGTCAGCGGAGAAAACCGTCGGTTCACCAAAAACATGGGTGGTGAAAATGCTGCCGTATTTAGAAACCCGGTCATCGATGAAGGGTTCAGGATTTTCCGTCTTGTAGGCAGAAATTAACTGGAGGGTTTCTCCGATAAAGGGCAGGCCAAGGGTTCCCGGCGGGAGTCGAGTTTTACGCCGGCGAAGATGGGCCACCGCCATACCCCGGACGAGATAAAAGGTGAAAACAGAGAGAAAAAGATAGAGAAAGAGATTGATGGTGTCCATGTTAATTGTATACAAAACGCTCTGTGGATGAATGAATGTCTACTTATGTACTACTAGTCACAACGGTGAAAACATAAAAATGAATAAATTGACTTCTTTTATTAATAGAAAATCAATCAAGTGACAAGAAAGGGTAATTTATTTTATTAATGGAAAATAAATAAATTGACAACAAAGAGATCAAGGTTTTATAAAAAGGCAGTTTTCGGATTAGTCGCGGTTAGACACTGTTAAAACGCTTTAGCTAATTTAAAAAGCACTTTTTAGTATTTTATAAGGATTTAATTTTAAATTAAAATTATATACGTCAAAAAGTAAAAGTCAATTCAAATATATTATTAAAATCTCTTTATCCGACTTAAAAGTTGATCAAATCTAATTTTAAGTTATTTTTAGCTTTTTGTGAGTGTTTAGCAAAGTTAAAAATAATTTAAAATAAGTTTACATTGACTTAAAAAAAAGTTAAAAACCAAAAGTAGAAGTCTCCTTGCTTTTTATTTTTTGACTTAAAAATTATTTAAATTTTATTTTTTATTTTTTTAACTTAAAATCATTTTTTAAAAAAGTCAATTCAAACGGGCTCTTAGTTCTATGATAATTATGTCTTAAATGTTTGATCGCACATCTTATACATATCTTAATGTCTAATATTTTGGGGAAGTCTAACATGTCTTATACAAATTATATGTTAAATTCTTTAGTCAACTCTTTTGATCCTTATAATTTTTTTTAAAAAAATGAATTATATTTAGTAATTATTTTATTTATAAAAATAAGAAAGTTATGAGTACAAGTTGTATTATTACTTATTTACTAGTATTTGAAAATGTCGCAAGAGTGAATATCGCAATTTAAAAAAATACGTAGCTGAATTTTATTTTTTTATTTATCATTGGTCTTCATGTTTTTGTTCGATATCTTAGAATTATCATATTTCATTATTTGAAAGTATTCTATTTTTATTTATGAATGAGTGATGTTTTGATTATAATACTAATAACTTATTGATTACTCCCTCCGTTCCTTTTTATATGTCATCCATTTCTATAAGTGGTTGGACCATAATACTTGTCATTTCCTAAAATCAATGTATAATTTATCATATTCTTCCTATTATACCATTAATAGAGTAGTTAATTAATCTTGAAAAAATATTTTTTGACCAACCTAGGAAAACTAATAAGTAATTAATATTCATTGGAGTACTTCATACATTGATTAAGTACTCTCTCCATTCACTATTCTATAAAATCTGATTTTAAAAATAAACTCAAAATTTTAAATAGTCATCCAAATGCATTTTAATTTTTGAAATTTAGCATATTCATCATTTATTGAAAAGTTGACTTAAGAAAACATTAAATAAAGATAGAAGGGTAAAATTACTTGATTTCTTAATACAATTGCAATCTAAAAATGTGACATATAAAAAGGAACGGGTGAAGTATTATTTTTAAAGAGGTAAAACTGCATAGTATGAGATCATCTCTAACTCAAATCTCTATTTTTATCTCCAAATATAGACAAAACTCTATATATTTGGAGAAAATCAACTCCAACCCACAACTTTATTTTTCACTCTAAAAAAAGAATCTTCTATTCCCTCTTCAAAATTATATTTTTATTTTTATGTCATTTATATTTTTCTATTTTATAAATAAAACTTTTTTTTCTTTTTTACATAACCATCTTATATAATTTAGGAAAAAGGGTCATATTTGCCCTTATACTCTAAGAAAAGGGTTGTATTTACCCTTAGTCGTACTTTTTTGATATATTTGTCCTTGTCATCCAACTTTGGGCACATATTTGCCCTTGAACAGTTAAGTATCATGCCACCACTTTTATTATCCTATATGGCGCTTACTTGTGTTAGGGTTTTGTCCTAATTTTCTTAGCATATTTTAAATTTATTTTTCCTTAAAGGAAAGTCAAAGTATTTCCATAAATGCTTGAATTTTTGCTAAAAGGAAAACATAATTTTCTTCCATATTTGATTTATTCTTTCCTTAGAGGAAAAATTTGGAACTCAATAAATTGAAGACTCCTCTTCTCATATCAAAACACAATAGCATTCACAATGTAGTCGTCTAGAGACTTTTGTTTATGGGGAGATTTTCTCTTTATAATTTTAATATTTTTTATTAGTTTTTAATATGTAGGTCAATTGACAAAATTTCATATAATAATATTTTGATTTTTAGTATATTTTTTTGTCATCTGATTTATCGATGTCATGATTTGCAATTATAAGCTTCTGCATGATGCCCTAATCACTTTCGAACCCAACAAGTGGTATCAGAGCACATAGTCCAACGATCCTATGGTTCAACAAAATAGCTTCAACGCGGTTTCAAATCAATTTACAACTAACTTGATGATCAAGGAGATTTTTGTCCTAGCTACATGTGGAGAAGAGATTTAAACCATATTTTCAACATTTCTGTTGCTGCATCTTTAAAATGAAAATAAAATATTTTAAAACCATTTTTTAACCCATATATTTTAAACTTTATTTTTAACCATGACAAGAAGCAGGGATAAAGACTATGTGAAGAACGAAGATTATCATGCATGTGAAGAAGGTGGATCAAGTTTTGTCAAGAAAATCCAGCCAAAGGGGGAGATTTGTTAGGGTTTTGCCCTGATTTTCTTACCATATTTTAAGTTTTATTTTTTCCTTAAAGGAAAGTCAAAGTATTACCACAAATTCTTGATTTTTTCCTGAATAGAAAACATAATTCTCTTCCATATTTAGTTTATTCTTTCCTTCGAGGAAAAGTTTGGAACTCTATAAATTGAATACCCCTCTTCACATATCAAGAACACAATAGCATCCACAATGTAATTGTTAAGAAACTTTTGTTTATGGAGAGATTTTCTCTCTACAATTTTAATATTTTTTTATTAGTTTTAAATATGTAGTCTAATTGACCAATTCTATATAATAATATTTTGATTTTTAGTATAAGTTTTTGTCATCTGATTTATCGATGTCATGATTTGCAATTGTAAGCTTCCGCATGACGCCCTAGTCTCTTTCGAACCCAACAACATGGCTCCTACATGGATAT
This sequence comes from Solanum etuberosum, assembly GCA_029582245.1. NCBI lineage: Eukaryota > Viridiplantae > Streptophyta > Magnoliopsida > Solanales > Solanaceae > Solanum > Solanum etuberosum. The sequence continues at coordinate 8,026 of JAJONR010000763.1, forward strand.
ATTTTTAATATAATTAAAACTTTATTTCCTATTTAATATTTTATCTGATCCACTTAAATAAAATCCGACCCGCTTAAATAAAATCCGACCTACCCAATTTAAAAATTGGTTAACCCTAACTTCAGTAGTTATCCTCTCGCATCACTTTACCCATCAAAAACATCCATAAAAAAAAATACATAGAAAAAGAACTTAAGTACAGAGAAAAGAGCAACATTCATGTTTTATTAATGAGAAAATGGCCAAAAGCCCTCCTAATCTATAGCCAGATTTCCAACAAACTCATATTTTACCGGAGTCCTATTACCTCCCTGAATTTTATAAAACAGAACTTATTACCTTCCTAAATGTTTACCTGGCAAAGTGAGTGTATTTCACTCTCTTTGAGAGAGTGAGCAGCCAAAACAATATTAAAATTTTGTTTTAAATATATTATTTCATATATATATATATGTCTTTTTAATTATCATTTTTAAAAACAATTAATTTCTTTCTTCTCCATGGTAGCATATGCTAAATCTCTCCACCGCTTATCATCCCAAAATCGTCGTGCCACTACCACCATCTCCACCGGTTCATTATTGTAAATTTCTAACAACTCTCATGTAAAATTTTTGAAAAATAAACAATCAAATCCACCATCTCCAATCACCAAAAAATAATTTGAATCAAATTTGAAAAATCAATCTGGGTTCAAATGCAGTTGAATCCTAAAAAAGAAAAACTATTTTTTACTTGTAGATCCTAATTCGTCATGTGTTTTTAGTTTGTTTTCTAGTGTAACAACATGTCCCCGTCGTTATGGAAAAGCCAATGGGGAAGAAATTTGGGCCAGAAAACTTTTGAGTAGTGACTTGAAAATTTCTAGCCTAGGCCAAACTTGGATGAAATTTGAACCAGGTAAGGTCTAGGGAAATCTGGTAATATACGGGGGGTTTAATTATGAATTTGATCACATGAGTGGATAGCAAAGACGTTAAGGAGCCTGTACGGCTTTACAGAATCGACTTCGGGAGAGTAGAACTCTTGAAACTGATCTTGGCGTGAAGGGGTAGTTTTTGAACGTCAAGGGTTGAAGGTGTGTTGCGAATTGGGAGCTTGGAACTCAAATTTTGACTTTCTATCTCCGTGTAAGTCGCCAGGGCGGGGTTAGTTCCGCTCTGGCGAGGCAATTGCGACTTAAATCGGGGAAAAACCTCAAAAACGTTATTTTATGCAAAACTTCATTCTTGAGAGCTAAGGGACGACCCAGGGCAGTTTCTTGACAATTTTCCATGATTTCTAGAGCTAAAGGTAAGATAATTACTCCCCTAATCCGTATTTCAATTAGTAGAACTTAGAATCTTGGATAATTATCATTGAGGAAAGGTTTTGGCCTGAAGTTAATAGTGGGAAAAGTCCTAGTTGAGTATTGTGATCTTAGGTTTGGCTAGGATTGATAGTTTGCTTATTATCCGGGTAAATTGGGCCTTGTTTATTGATCCTTGCATTACTTAGCTGTTTTAGACCAAGAACAAGCTGAAAGAATCCGGAAAGGGAAGGCTCAAGTGTCTTAGGAGGATTCAAGCTTGGTTTCGAGGTAGATGATGATTCGATTTCTTGTTTGTGTGATATATGCCGGTTAATTGCTTCATTGTATGCATGCGTGTATGTGAATAGAGAAATGTGAACCGAATCTAATGAAATGATTATGTATGAATAATTACATGTCATGAACCTAATACTTGATTGTATGACTATGAGTACTGTTCATTATGGGTGTGATTGTAATTGTAGTTGTGCTGACTGGATCGGGTGTCACATTCCGACACATACATTGGATCGAGTGTCACGTTCCGACACATACATTGGATCAGGTGTCACGTTCAACACATACATTAGATCGGGTGTCACGTTCCGACACATACATTAGATCGGGTGTCACATTCCGACACATATATTGGATCGAGTGTCACGTTCTGAAAATATTTATATTTGATCGTGTGTCACGTTCTGACATACTAACAGTTTGGGTGTGGGTTCCATGAGAGGACTACTATGATTATTACATTCATGTCTACTTGTCGTTGATATTGGGAAACTGTATGTTTTTCCTGAAATGATAATTGATCTATGTATTCTATATATGTATGTTTACTGTGTTGTAATTGCTTGCCTATATTTCACTTACTAGAGTAGCTGTTTGATCCTACCAGTACACTGTGGTTGTGTACTGATACTGCAATTGCTCATTCTTTGTTGAGTACATGGCATCTTCAGGAGGCTACTGATAGACCTCAGCTAGGGGATCATTAATCGAAAACCGGATTTGAGGGTGAGCCAGATCTTTCATGCTGCCATGGATCCTTCCTTGTTTAGTTCATTATTTTCGGACTCAGACTATTTAGTTAGACTTTTGCTTATGTTAGTTTCGGGGTTGCACCCCTTTCTTAGACTTGTTGGTAAACAAAGTTTTGGTACAATGACTTTCAGTTCTAGGGGTTAAATTTCTACGATAGTTGTTTGTTGGACCTTTGGAGTTTATGGAAACTCCGTATTTGTTAGTCATTTAAACCTGCTTTCGTATCTTTAAATGGTTAGTTTTTCATTAATTTGCTTAGTCGGGGTATAGTAATAGTTCTCTCACCGGAGGGTTAGTGTGGGTGCCAATCATAGTGGTCTGGGACGTAACAAAGTTGGTATTAGAGCTCTAGGTTCGTTGATCTCATTGTACCAAAACGAGTCTAGTAGAGTCTTGCGGAACGGTACGGAGACATCTGTACTTTTCTTCGAGAGGCTATATGACTTTAGGAAAACTCATTTCTTTCTTTCATTCGTGCTATTACTTGAATCCAATTGGTATCTAGGTGATACAAATTGGTATATTTCCTCCTTCACTCTATGGTCAGAACTAGAGCAACAGAAGTGGTAACACCAACACTAGCAAGAGAGGATGTATCCTTCCAAATAAATATGTTTCCCCGATTCAAGGTGGGTATGTAATGACTAGTGACAAACATGAGGTTTTTATTATGTTCTTAAGGTTGAAACCTTCATTCTTCATGGGAACTGAATTTGAAGATTCTTATGATTTTCTTGTTGATTGTCATGAGTCGGTTCATAAGATGGATAAGGTAGAGTGATTTGGTATTGAGTTTATGATATACCAGTTCAAGGGAGACGCCAAAATGTGGTGGTGGTCTCATGTTGAGTGCCGACTAGTAAATGCACTACTCATAACTTGGGAAACATTTTATAGCTTTCTTGATGGAGAAGTATATACCCTGAACCTTGAGGGATAGGAGGAGAGATGAGTTCCTGAATATAGAGTAACATAATATATTTGTTGCAGCCTATAAGGCCAAATTTTATGTTTCACCCAAATATGGTACTCCACTTTGCTTCAGTCAAAAAGAGCAAATTCATCGCTTTGTGAAGGGATTAAGGTCATATTTGCAGATTCAAGCTTATAGGGGATGCTTCAGCAAAATCTTCTCAGAAAGTGGTTGATTTTGTGACGGAGGTAGAAGGGGGTGAAGTCAAAAGATTTTGCCAAGGTGACAACATTCAAGAAGTTTTGTAAGGGACGGCTAGATAATGAACACCATTACTTTGGAAAATGCATTTAGTATTGTTGTCATAACATGTATGGGTTGCTTAGTAAATAATGAAATTATGTTGCGACAATTGAGGTTAGAATCTCTACTATGATTTCCTAGATTGAGTGTATATCAAAGAGAGTCATGATACGACTACTCCAATAGCAGCGATGCTTGCTTGGTTAAGTTATTAAGTGTGTCACAATTGTGGAGAACCTGGACATATGATGAGAGAGTGTCCCCATCCGCACATGTCTAACCCCATGCCGCAGCAGACCAGAGTAGTAGTACCCGCGGGCAGTGGTAATAATGGTAGAGGACATCTACAAGGTGGGCGAGGAGGGAATCAACATGGCCGTGGAGGCTGGAGAAATGGTAATGTAGGTAGAGGAGCAGTGCATCCAGGCAAGGAGGTTGCCCGTCAAGATGACAGGGCTCAGTTTTATGCCTTTCCGGGCAAGACCAAGGCTGAGGTGTCTGATGCAGTGATCACCGGTACTATTCTTGTCTGTGACCGGATGACTACTGTTTTGTTTGATCCGGATTCTACCTATTCAGATGTGTCAGTTCAGTTTGCCTTGGGATTTGATGCCGTTTGTGATGTGCTTGATGCCCCCATCCATGTTTCTACCCCAGTTGGAGAGTCAATCATAGTCACACATGTATATCCCTGTCCTGTTTATGGGTTTTCAGACTTGGGGCTGATTTGGTTATTCTGGATATGACTAACTTTGATATAATCTTAGGAATGACTTGGTTGTCCCCCTATTATGATGTGCTTAATTATAATGCTAAATCGGTAACTCTAGAGATCCCGGGTAGGAAAAGGTTAGAGTGGGAAGGGGTGTAAAAGCCTAAGCCAGCTAAGGTCATATCTTTCGTCCGGGCTAGGAAACTGGTGGGGCAGGGGTGTTTGGCGTATTTGGCTCATATTCGAGATATTGATATTGAGTCTCCCTCTATTGAGTCTATTCCTGTAGTGTCTGAATTCAAGGAAGTGTTTCCTACCGATTTGCCTGGTATGCCTCCAGATAGAGATATAGATTTCTGCATTGACTTGAAACCTTGCACTCGCCCCCATCTCCATTCCTCCTTATCGCATGGCTCTAGCAGAATTGAGAAAGCTTAAAGTTCAAATCCAGGAGCTTCTTGATAAAGGTGTCATCCGTTCTAGTGCTTCCCCGTGGGGTGCTGCTGTCTTGTTTGTTAAGAAGAAGGATGGTAGTATGAGGACTGGTGAATTTATCTTAAGCCATAAAGGAGTAGATTGATACCGGAATGACAAGCTTAGGGATAAAGAAAGTCCCATTGAGTATACTTCGGTGAAGGCAATTGAATATTTTAGTTAGAAAGTGCGTATAAAATTGGGTTAGTCCTTTGAATTTGATGGGTATACCGAGTTTGAGGTATCATGTCGATGAAAAGGTTGACTTCGTAGTGATAGTCAGGGCTAACTGAGCATAATGGTGATAAGAGTTCGTGATGGATTGTGATGGGATGCAACTATATAATAAGATTGTTGGTTAAGCAAATTTTGTATAGTAATTACGACTTGCGAGTATCTAAGGTTGTGGTTTTCTAATATTTGGTGAGTAACGTGGTGGTATGGGAAGTTTTAAGAGATGGTGGGACACCACTCGAATAGAATTTAAAAGAGCTAGAGTCATAATGAAGAAAAAAATAGTGGGATGTAGTACAACCTTTAGCGAGAGGCAAGAGCAAGAATATTTTATTTGATTGCAAAGGCTAAAGAGGTATCTTCAGAGGGGTAGATAATTGGGTTCAGAGACGCGTGAATTCATTCATTTTGTTGTGGCTATGGTAATAGTGTCACATGTCTAGCAGATTCGTTAAAAACTATTGAAAAAGACTTGAGAAAGGAGTGTACAAACATTAGCTCGAGTTTGATGATAAGTGCTTTGTTTTTGTTTTTGAGTTTAGTAATGAGTACAATTGAAGTTTTAGCGAAAGATATTGTATGATTGATGGAGAGGCGATCAATGATAAACGAAGATCCATGAATTCATAAAAATCTTCAAGGTATAAGCTAATGTTGATAGATAAGGGGATTGTGTTATACGGTTGAATTTACAATCCAGATTTTTCATTGTAAGTCTACATTCGTGGTGATATATTTTGTCAAGGTATGAATTTGCAAGGTGAGAAATGATCAATTGTATCAGGTATTGAGCATTTGAAAGGACTTACACCTGGGTTGAGTTGTAAGCTTATTACTGTTGATTGTTAAAGTGCCTAAGAAAGGTTTTCATTTAAAAGTGTTGGTTTAGAGTAAGGTAAATGGTCGGAGTGTTTATGATGGTTGTTAGTATTGAGAGTGTGGGCTTCAGTGGAATGATGTGAAGAGTATGTGGAGTCAACTGAATGGAAATGGCTGGTATCGGCTCTTCAGAAGAAAAACCTTTATTGTTATTCAATTTTTTT